>QVIE01002758.1:0-11125 GCA_013387415.1 Panellus pusillus
AGCAAAAAACAGGACGTCTCTGACTCGGAAGAGGAGGCGATGCCCGCGCTGGTTGACGAATCTGAGTGGTACGCCACGGCTGCGGCCAGCCCAGTAGCCCGGCGTGAGGCCCAAACGGTGAGATTAATTGGTAGTAAGTCATTTGCAGCTAATGCCTATGATACAGTAGTGGGGCGTATGCGATTCGTGCGTGTCGGGTACGACGTGAGTTGCCAGCGGGACGAGAACGTAGGGTGGGCAATCCTCCTTCGAACAGCTACTACGTATGTGAATGATTCCGCGCCGCATAGGAACCGCGAGCGGGTGGTAGCCGGGGCTTTAGGCATGCTGCCGTATCTTATGGGCTGCTGGCAGTCGTGGGCGGGAGGGCGCTGGCAGGATACATTGCTGCGCGACTTGGGCTACATCCACCAGCTCGGACATATGGGTTGCCCTGCCCCAAGCCGGGTACCTTGATTATCGTCCGGAAATTTGTGTTTGCCCGATGGTGACCAGCTTCTCTGGTGTCGGATCTGCGATTGCGACTTGGAGAGCGAGGAAGAAGAGGAGTAGCTATTTTTTTTGGCAGTATTGTATTGTTACGGACCTTGAAGAAAGTGCTCGTCCAACGTCTGTCCAATGGCCATCCAATGGACCGTGGACCTTGGAATGCATATGTTGTCGAAGCACGCGACGCGTGTTTCGCGTCGCTGATGTTGTCCAATGTTTGTCCCTCATCACATATCGTGATCATCCCGCCTGCTCATCTGAGCATTTCAGCAGATAAGCATGGCTACGCACACCGAACGGAGCAAGACACTAGCGACGAGCGAGTATGGATTGCGGGCAAACGGCTTGTCTCTCCACGGGCCGCAGCCATGCCAGCAAGAGGCCGCGACGACGACGTCTACTTCGAAATCGACCTACCCCACTATGTCGCCGACACCGGGATCACGCTCTCAGAGGACGGATTACGCGCGACTACACAGCTGTCAAATTTTCGCCCGCAGAAACGTCCCCGTCAGGTCGATCCCAATCAGCTTAAAGACGAATTCGCTGCCTGGACACCCGTGCAAGACGGGGAGGAGGTAGACGCGTTGGCCGACACTGTCACTTCGCTGGACATCGACGTGGACCAGGATGAGCGGGACAAACGGAAGCGATACGATAGTTCGGTGGGTCCTCTGTTTCCTCTCGCTTGCAACTTATTCTTACCAGAGATATTTTGTACAGGATGACCCATGCGTGTGTGGCGACCGCACGCGCAGCACTTTTTGGATCGCATGATGCGGCGCATGCGCTCGGAACCAGACGCAGCTGCGGTCTGTGCGGGGTGGCTTAGGAGGAGGGTAAACGGTTTTTCGTTGCGGGGAATGCGGTGATTACCTACACTGCGAGACTTGCGTTCGGGAAGGACACCGACTGCGTCCTCTGCATCGAATCAAAGTGAGTATAGTAAACCACGAGAGGCTGGCTACTGATAATATCCGATAGGAATGGACGGGCAACCATTGGGAGATGCGCAGCTCTGCGGGACGGCCGAGGAACCGCTTACCGGGTCGGTCGGCCTGGGCGTGGGGCTCGAGTACCAGCTCGGCCACGGCGGTTTTCCGTGCCCGCATCCCAGTCCGAAGCGGACCATGGTGGTAATGCATTGCAGTGGCGTGTTCTCCCTGCATATCCGATATTGTGAATGCCATCCGTGGAACACTACGAGTAACATCGACCAGTTGCTCGACCAGCCCATATGGTCAGGATAATACAAAAGGTTCTGGCATGGCCCGAAGACCCTAATGCAAAAAGTCCCTGCATTTCCGGGGGGCCCGGGTGTTGCCGAACAGGGCTGACAGGCCTGTTTCGGCCTCCTCAGCGGGCTTTGAATTGCCCTCGTCGCCGCCGGTTGCGCCGCCATTTGGGCTGCCGACGTCGGCCGAATCACGTGCATGATCAAAACAAAGAATGCTACAAAAAACAGGCGCGGAAAAATCCCGAAAAATCGCCAAAAAAAAGGGACAAAGCACCCCATACGTGCCCGTTCCCGTCGCCGCAGCTCGTGCCCCCATTGCCGCAGCTCGCGCGTAGCGCGGCCGCTTTTTCCGCCGCCCTGCCTGTCCGTTGCGCGCTTGCCGATACCGCGTATACCCCCGCTTATTCATCAATCAATCAACTTGCATGCTCGCCTTGCTACTCGCTCATGGTCAGTCCCTGCCAATAGTCTTAGGACGCTATCACTTACTCTATTTCATCCAGCGCCCACGCCACGTCGTCAATCGCCCTATCCCAGTCGTCCATGGATCCGCTTCCCACCGCGTCTCGCCACCAACGAAGCGCATTCGCGAGCGCACTCAGCAACGGTCCCACCGTCTTTGCGAAGCGAACTCGAGCCCTGGTAAAGTCAGACTCCTTATCAAAAATATCAACGAATCACTTACTCGGCCATCTCATCTTCGTCCAGAGTCACCTTGCCCTCGCGCGCGTCGTTATACTCTCGCATCGCCTCCTGGTGGTCCGCTTCAATCGCGGCGCGCACTGCGTCTTTCACCTCCTGCGACTCCTTTGCCAGCAACTCCCGCGCGATCGTGCTGCGCAAATTGATTGTCCCTCGACTCCCACCGCCTCCGCCCCCCTCCTCTTCCCCTTCCCCTTCCATTTTATCCTTCATCCTCTCATTCATGACCTTCTGTATCTTCTCCTTATAGACCGCCTGTTGCATATAGCACTGGTAGTCGGGGAGGCGCTTGGGTGCATTGCCGGTCCCAGCGCGTTTGAGTTGTGCGAGTAGAGGAACCCACGGATTCTTCGACGAGCCGCTGGCGCTCCCGCGTTGGTAGTTAAACCAGGCTTTGATTTTCTGTCAATGCCTTGTAAGTCATCTCCACTCGTATCAGCCGTTCGGGTACTGACTTTCTCCATATCCTGCTGCACCTGTGCCTTCGTCGCGCGCTGCTCCTCAGTGAGATCTTTGTCGAGCCGTGCATCCGGCGGCGATCCCTCGTCCGGCTCCACGGTCAACGGCCGGTCCCACCAAAAGGTTTGGTGCCACTTGTAAAACAGCTCGGGCCAGAATTTACGCGTTTTGTGCTCTTCCGACGCCTGAGTGTACTCGGAGAGGTAACCGCGCAGGAAATCTTCGCGCGCGCCGTGAAAATCACCGGGGTTGCCCCGTTTCTTGGCTTTGGGCTTGGACTTGCCCGCTACCCCAGGATCCTTGTCCGCGCCGGTGGTCTGAGCGTCTGTCATGGTTGGAGGGACAAAGTGACGAAGAAAGGTTTAGTCCCCATGCTCCGCGGACTCGCTTCTCCCCGCGCGTTTCAAGAAAAGAAGGCGGCCTACGCCACTGTATTGGTAACTACACAACGCGTTTAATTGTTTAATTCCTATTTGAATCCCCGATTTGCTCAATTCACGCGGATGTCGTCCGCCCATACGCGCAGATGTTCGAGGATTGCCTGAGTGTCAAAATTTATCAGCTGATGGCTAAAGTCGAGAGCGGGACGACATACAGTGTGCGTACGCGACATTTCGCGGTCGCGGCACGAAATTTCTTCGGGGTAAGGACTGCCCCGGGCCCGTCAATGCGCTGGAAGTCGCTGTAGGGGGTTCCACTTCCAAGGGCGTGCGCCAAGTGAACCTCCTCCAGTATTGTTCCTTCAAGCCGCTCCAAAACTCGCCCAATGCTTTGCTTGCCTCCGCCTCCACGTAGTCGCCAACCCGGGTCAGTATAAAAGCACCGCGCTGGCCTCTGAGACGCGGTACGTCGGGATGAAAGCGGGTGTCTTTGCGAGTGCGTCGTGCTTGCGCTGCCATGTGTGTTCGGGGGGAGGCTGCAGTTGCCCACCTGCGGGCCACCTGTTCCTATAAATTTACTTATTACAGCGTCGCCACCCTCGTACGATCCGCGTAGGAACCAACGGAGCATTATTAAAAACTTTCTGGTACGAACCGAGTAGGAAAGCGATAGCTAAAGTCTTCCAGAAGCCCGAATATGCCTGGACAGCGGCGCCGCGTGTCTTTTGCCCGGTTTCGCTCGAGCGCGTGCTCATTTTCGGACGCATGTCGGATTCACCCGGGACAACACGGAAGGCAATACAGACGCTGTTTTTTCTTCGAGAGGCTAACTATTTTTTACAGGCGAGCGCGCGGGTACAGCGTAAAATTCGTATGTAGGTTTCAAGAAATCGCGACGACGAGACGACAGCAGACGCAGCAAGCAAGCACGGAATCACTGGCGCGAGGCAATGTACGGCGCAACGAACGCCTCCAACTCGTCCATGTCGACCGAGTACCGCATGTGGGCCTCGTTCGGGCGAGCCAGCAACGCCGCCACGGCATCGTTGCGCGTCGGGAAGATGCGGGCGACCCCTTCCACAGCCCAACAGAACTCGGGCCCCGCGACGCGACCCAGCTGGATGATCTCGAGGTCGTCCAGCTTCCAAGCGACGTTCAAAGAAGCCCCCTGCGACGAGTGATATTTCTTCAGCGCCGCGAACGCGGCGTCGCGCGACTTGAAAACCATCGGCAAGCCGTCGATGGACCAAAACTTGTGGCCGTTCGCCGAAGCCGTCTCAGATTCGCCGGGGGTGGACAGGGGGCGCGAGGGAACGACGAGGGCGACAACGGCGCGGCGAGGCCCGCGCGGTCGATGGGGCAGGCAGACGGCGGAGTGAAAACGGTCGAAACGGGCGCCGACGGAAGCTCAGGCGGCTGCACGGAAGGAGTGGGATGCGCCCTGGTGAAGCCGTAGGGGAGAACGAACTGCGGGCACCCGCTGCGGTGCTCGCGGAGGCAGTAGTTGTCCCATTCCGCGCGAGCCGCCGGCCACGTCTTGAAGGATTGTTTGTAGCTGCCAGTCCAGCCGTCCGTCTGCTGGTTTGCGTCGCAGCTGGTGGGTTGGTGCTCAGCCTCACGAAGGATGGAACGCGCGTTCGAAACGAAGACTTACTGGTGAGTAAAAATGCCCGTCGCGCGGCCTCTCAAAACGACGTAGAAGCGACCGGACGCGTTTCCGGAGAGGTTGAAGACGTCGAGGTCGTCCTCCGCGTGGGGTAGAAGCGGGGGACGCAAGTCGCGGGCGAAGGCGAGGTCGAGCCAGAAGACATAGTGGAGACAGAAGAGGTGGGAGTGGAGTTGTTGGTGAACTGGGTCATGGTGGGGGCAAAGGGAAAGTGGCGGGCAAACGGACGCGACACTAGTTATACAAGGAAGAAGGTACGTAACGTATACAAAGTCTTCTCTATTAATTTTATTTTCAGCCCGCGGCCTCGTGCCATGGCGAACGCGCCTTCTATGGCGAACTTCCATTCTATAGCGAACTTCTATCAGGTTGCCGCCCTCTTTTACAAAGAAGTACTCGAAATTGCCCTACCTAGCCGCCACCGCCACGTCTTCGCGATCTGCCGCCTTTGGGTACTCCGGTGGACGGGGTAAATCGCTTGCCTCTTCGTCTTTCGCCTGCGCTTCTCGCTCTCCAATGTGCTCCGTACTCGACAAAGAGCTCGCAGACAAATATCCCTACTACTTTACGGATGGTGAAGGAGCGGAAAGGCCTTGGGACTTGCTGGCTTTTCGGTAAGTTTATCTTACTATTCGCTTGCCAGTCTGACCATTTGATGGTGCAGCGTTTATGCCGACCGCGCAGCCCTTCCGATCGCAAGCTCCCTGACTCGTTGGGCGCGCGCGCTTTCCGCGCCACGATACGTGCACTTTTTCAACATCGCGCGTGCGACCGTGTCAGCCGTTCGCGACTCTGACTTGGTTCCCAAGTAAGTTTTCATGTTGGAATAATGCACGACTATGGCTCAAATATCTTAGGATTCACGCCAGTTCGTACCTTCCGTTGAAGGTCCCGGCCACGGCCAAGTCTTTTGTGAAAGCGTTGGACCCAGCGATCGCGGGGTTGATTGCACTAGGATCGGTTCACACTACGAGCACTGTATAATAGTTGAATTACAATACGAAAGCCGATTTTTTTGGACTATGTACACGACTGAGATTACTCCGACTCAGAGAGAGTTTGCTCAATTCCCAGAGCCCGCTGCCTCTGCCTTCTTAGAACCTCCGCCTCAGCACGTTCGCGCCGCTCTCGAAGCTCGCGCTTCCGCTGCTCCTTGTCGCGCATCCGCTGCTCCTCTGCCATCTGCTGCTTGCTCTTCCGCTGCTCCTTCTCGCGCTTCCGCTGCTCCTTCTCGCGTTTCCGCTGCCGCTCTTCCTCTGCGGTCTGTGGCCGGGAGACCGATGCCGCAGCACGCTCACGCTGCTTGCGAAGCTCGGGCGTCCGCGTCGCTCTCTCGCGCCGCCCCTTGTTCGCAGCACACTCACGCTGCTTGCGAAGCTCGGGCGTCTGCCGCTCTCTCTCGCGCCGCTCCTCGTCTTCTGCCATCTGCTGCCGGAGGACCGGCGCCGGAGCAGGCTCACACTGCTCGCTGAGCTCGGGCATCCACTGCTCTTCCTCTTCCGACATGCGGGCTTCAGCTGCAGGCTCACGCTGCTCGCGAAGCTCGAGATCCTCCGCAACCTGCTGCTCTTCCTCTTCGAGCACGCGGGCTTCAGCTGCACGATCTGCCGCCTCCTGGGGTTCGGCCTTTCGAGCTCGAGCCACGCGCTGGCAGCTCACCACATGGTCGGGGTTTCTGAATGATGCATTAGTTAGGCCTGTAATTACACCCCAGTTATTTCACCTTTCTCTAAAACGGCGGCTGGACGCGCGCGCAGCCTCCTGTGCTAAGTCCTGCGCCGGGGTTCCCCTTCTCTTGTCACGCAATCTGGTTGATCGCATGAAAGTCGGCAGTAAAGAGCGCAGAGGGCATGGTCCTCACCTGGCCATTCTGTTGCGTGCCTTCTCTCTTAGAATGGCCTCGTTCCTGCGGGGAAGAGCGCTTGAGTGCGCTGGTTGAAGCAAAGTTGGGCTTGCTCACTCACGCGCGACGGTACCGTTCGCTGGCGGCCAGCTGTGCCGGCGTGCTTTTGATGTCATTCTGACGCGGTCGCGGTGCCTTGGCCACTCGCGCTGGAAGTTGGCGTCGACTATGAAAAGGATGGAGACGTCGAACCCTGAGTATTCAAGTGGAAAAGAACACTTACCGGGTGGCCAAAGCAGTGGTCTGACTTGGTATGTTCAGAGATGCAGTAAGAGTCAAGTACTCGACCACTCACACGGGGACCATCTGTCGACTATATGAAAGCATTCCAGCGTCAAAGGTTGAGTATTCATGCGGATATGAACACTTACTGGGGGCCGAAGCAATGACTTGACTTGAGGTGGTCAAAGATGTGGCAAGAGTCAAGTAGAAACCTGGAGTAAATAGTGCACGCTCGAATGCTACATCCTTGCAATTTGTTTCCTTCGACACGGTCGCTTCATAATGGCTAACCGAAACGAATGGGGAGTGAGGTCTAGACCTGTATATGCGTTCCCAGGTCTCAGAAGTACGCAAATGCGCACCTGTGGCGGAAGTTGGAGCAAAGAAACACGGGAGATCGAACAAAGTTCGCCATATGCGATCGCAGTTCGCCATAACATTCGACCGCAGTTCGTCATAGTCGGTCGAAGTTCGTCACTGACAGCAGCCAAAGTTCGCTATATGCGAGCGCAGTTCGTCACTGATAGCAGCAAAAGTTCGCTATATGCGATCGCAGTTCGCCATACATCGGCCCAAGGACTATTTTTACATACTTCACGTCAGGACTTTGCTCTTCTTACCATGAACAACAAAAACGACGGCCTCGAACGCGAGAGCAGCCTCAACGACAGCCTCGAACGCGAGAGCAGCCCTGAGCCCGAGAGCAGCTCCAACGACGGCCCCGAACGCGAGAGCAGCCTCATCAACGGCCTCGAACGCGAGAGCAGCCCCGAGCGCAAGAGCGAACCCAACGAACCCAACGACGCCCCCGAACGCGAGAGCGGCTTCGAACGCGAGAGCGGCCCCGAACGCGAGAGCGGCGGCCCCTTGGGAGAGCAAGACCGGCGGGATCTCATGTACGTGGCGGCGCAGCATCCGTCCGCCGTCATCTGACACTGTTTTCCAGCACCTTCCTCCTGTTTCATTGGGGCGTTCCCAGACGAATCTTGCTGGCGGATCCGAACGAGAAGGAAAGGTGGAAAAGGCACTGGTACTTGAGGTGTCCGCGCTGCAGCAGCTGACTTACGACCCAACCCTTTCCAGCGAGAGCCTGCGAACTCACTCCCGGGTCAACGAGACCGAATCCGACTACCACGAGCTTTGGTGCACGAGATGCAAAGCGCATGGTCGCAACTTGCCCAGCGATCCGATCCCGTAGTTAGCTGTAACTCACAAGTTCATGAAATTGAATTTTATTGCATGCAATGGTCAGTAAAAAAGGGTACTCGAGTTAGTCACAGGGCACGAGGGGCGACAGGCACGAGCGCGGCCATCCACGCGTTCCGCAAAGCTGGTCTGGGTGTCAATGGCTTCGCTCGCCATCCTCGGCCACGCGTCATGCTTGTGCGCCGCCGTCCGCCCGCCTGCGGTGGTGCGCGAGGCACCGGCGCCGAAATGCAGCCCGGAATCACACCTACCGATTACGATGTGAGTGGCAGCTTTCACTTGCGAATTTTGAATGACGCAGCTAGCGCACATACCTGGCAAGGAGGCTGCCATCAGCGCGGCATGAGAGAGGGACGATGCCCGCCTGCGGTGGTGCTTGAGGCACCGGCGCCAAGATGCAGCCCCGGAAAATCATACCTACCGATTACGATGTGAGTGGCGGCTTTCGCTTGCGAATTTTGAATGACGCAGCTGGCGCACATACCTGGCAAGGAGGCTGCCACCAGCGCGGCATGAGAGAAGGACGAGGACAACACGGCCCTGGGATAGCCGTCACAGGCCCTGGTGTAGGCCTGCCAGACGGCTACCGCCAGCGCGGTATGAGAGATGGACGACGAAACATAACATAACATCACGACAAACATTTGTATTTCCAGAATCCAAATCCGGCAGTAAACGCTGACCGCTGACCTGTGGTCACGGTGTGTCTTCCAAATCGGCAGTGAACGTTGATGTGTTTGTCCTCATGTGTTGTCAACGTGACTCCGCTTACTAGCGCGTCTGCTATAGCGATGGCTGCAATCCAGATCCGCATGCGCCGCCGCAAGCGCGGCCTCGACACGGGGAACAGCGAAACCCATGCCCACACTCACACCGGTCGCTTAGAAGATTTCGGGGCCCGAATCGAGACGCCGGTGGACGCAGTAGTGGAGCGGCCTGTGGGTCGACGTGTATACCGTGAAACAATGGCGGTCACCCCCTGCTCCCCGCTTAAGAAGATGCGGACAGAGTTGCTGAAGGGGAAGGCGACCGAACCAGCGCAGGCAGACACGCCTCCAGCATACGAGGAGCGCTACGCCATGAACTTCGATGAGGACGGGCCAGACGAGCCGCCTCCGGTGGTACGGCGCAAGAGGAACTTGGAGACCACAGTACGCGCGTCGTCTCAGCCGCTATCGAGCCACTTTTTGACTTTGCATTAGATGAAGGCTTGGCGCGCACTCCGCACGGAGTTCCTCAATGAACTTTTGTGGCTTGACGGCTGCGGCGAGGCTGATATCGAAACATGCCCGCATTGCTCTCAAGACGTCCCGCGCTTTCGCTGCCGGAGCTGCTTCGGCGGTCAGTTGCTCTGCCAGAAGTGCTGCGTCTCCGCCCACGAGACCCAGCCATTGCATGTCATCGAGGTAAAGTCTTTTATTTCCCTCGCTGTACCAAAAGCTCACCAAACCTGCCCCAAGCGTAGTTCTGGGATGGTCAATGCTTCACTAAGACCAGCCTGAAGAACCTCGGCCTCCGCATTCAATTCGGTCACTCTCCTTGCCTTCGCCCTCGGCCCGCTCCCGAAGCTTTCGTCGTTCTTCACACGAACGGTATTCACGAGGTGGTGGTCGACTTCTGCGGCTGTGACAGGGCCTTTACACATGGCGAACCCCAAATGCAACTTTTGCGACGGGGTTGGTACCCTGCTAGCGTCGAAAGACCTCAAACAGCCGCAACGTTGGAGCTCCTCGACCTCTTTCACGCCGTCACGCTTCAGGCCAAAACGACCATGTACGACTTCTACACATCGCTTGAACGGCTCACGGACAACACTGGTGTCAAGCCCCCGAATCGTTATTCGGAGTTTCTCCGAATGGCTCGACAGTACCGCCATGTACTGCTTCTCAAGCGTTCAGGCCGCGGGCACGATCCTAGTGGCATCCACGGCACTCAACCCGGCGAATGCGCGGTGCTGTGCCCTGCCTGTCCTCGCCCTGACGTCAATCTCCGCCGGATTGGCGACAAGCGGCCCCAGAAAAAAAGTTCGTCATTCTCTCGTGTCAAATAATGAGATCTAACGGGATATAGGTTTCTTTACACTTTATTTCTGGCCATGGACGCTTGCTTCCGCCTGAAACGTCGCATGGCTTCAAGTGAGCTCTTGGATCCGGGGCTCGGGACTGGATGGGCATACTTCGTCGAGAATGAAGACTATCGACGCTATCTTCTCACTGTCACAGATCAGCAGGAGGTTTGTAGCCGTAACATCGTTGGAGACGATCCTAACATATACATATGCTGCAGATAAGCACGTGCAGCGGGCTCGCCGCGCTAGATTATGCTAACACGAAGTTTTCTCGGGGCTATAGCAGCACGGGAGTAGGCATGGGGGTCTGCGCGCGCCACGAGTTCGTGCAGCCGACCGGTGTGGTGATCTTCAAAAGGGCGAAAGGTATTTGTGCCGGTAGCATTTCTTTGACTGCTCTCTGACAGGCTGGCAGATACGCCAACATGGACTTCATTTTCGCGTCGTTGCTCCGCCATCACGATTCCGCCCTCTCGAAAGTCATCTCCTACGACATCGTCTGCCAGTGGTGGAAGCATCTCCTAGCGCGGCTCGTCAAATTACCTCCGAAGTTTCGCCTTTTGGTTGTTCTCGAACTCCTGCGCTTCGTCATCCCGAAGATGCACATCCATTCCCACACCATCGACTGCCAACTCAATTTTTCGCTCAACTGGTTAGCGGGCGCGGGCCAAACTGATGGCGAAGGCATCGAACGCCCTTGGGCCAATATCGGCGGAGTGGCGACAAGCACAAGGGAGCAAGGCCCGGGGTCCCGCCACGACACCCTGGACGATCACTGGAGCTATTGGAATTG
>QVIE01000021.1:0-52321 GCA_013387415.1 Panellus pusillus
CTGGTCCCGGCTTTCGGCAAAGCACCTCGGACAGCGGTGGACCAAATGACCCCAAGTGGGAGGGTACCTCATTCCCTCTGTCTCGGACCCATCAAGGAGGCTCGCAGAGACCAAGGATACCTATGTCTCGTATCTTGTTTCTGCTCAGGTGTGTCAGAGGACACTGCACAGTCTGAGATCCCAGGTTTACTGGTTCATTGTAGATAACTTGCGAATATACTCGACTCCAAATCCCTCCTCTAGACGACGTTTCCAGGACTTTGTCTTTCTGAGAGAAAACCTTGTTCGGGACTTCCCTGCCTGTGTCGTTCCTGCGCTTCCGGACAAGCATAGGCTAGGTAATGAAAGCTTGCGTTCTTTGAACTGCGGCGTTCTCAGAATTATGCTCAGAGTATATCACTGGCGACAGGTTTAGCCCAGAGTTCATGGAACGGCGTCGTATGGAGTACGCTTTCTCATCTGTGCAAGAGCTTGCAGAAACTCAATTCGTCTAGTTTACACCGTTTCCTGCAACGGCTAGCTCGCCATCCGACCCTCCAAAGGAGTAGCCTCATCCGAGCATTCTTTGAATCGACAGAATGGGTGGGCCGTCTCGTCTGGCCGTTCCATCTGTGCTGATCATGAAAAGCATGTCCACATGCACCAACACATAGCCCATCCTCCAAGCCAGGAACCAACACCCGGCATCATCGACAACATATCCGACACCCTGTTGAACGCATTTTCCCGCGTCCGCAAAACCGGACGACCGTTTTATCAGTATGCGGGAAAGCGTCGACCGATTCGAGGAGGGTCTTGTAGTAGTAGCAGAACGGTTATGGACTCGTTTGCGAACACGGACAGGCGGTGAGTTCATTTTGACACGCGTCTTCGTCCGCCCTCTTTTCCATGTCCGAGTATCTGAGGCTGAATGAGATGCCCCGGAATCCGGAGAAGACCTTACTGCGGATTATCACGACCTCGCGGTCGCCGTCCAGGGTCTCGGATTCCTGGAGTCAGGTATCACGGACCCCCTCAATAATTTTTCAAATACCCTCCTCGAGTTCTCGGCTCTCCTGCGGCATTCAGTACGTTGACCGGGTGTCGGCCGTCGCGCCTGCTTATCATGTTGCTCAGACGCAGAACACCACTGATCCTTTCTTGGTCCACCTCCACTCTCTATTAACGTATTCACATGCCAATCGTGCTGTTCTCAAGTTGCGAGATCAGAAGCAATTGGATTTCGAAGAGCTTTCGGACTATCTTGCGGGTGTAACCTCTGAACGAGACAGACTGTCAGCAGTCATCAATGGGCAAAGGCAGTACCGGACTGGGCTTGGGATCATATTTGAAGGATCGTGTCGATGCTTTGCGTGGTGCAGACGACGACAGGAGTCGGGTTGAGAAGATGAAGAAACTGGATGTCAAGATCAAGGAGGTACGATTTTCACTTGTACTTTCTGGAATCCAGAACTCATTCAATATCCAGCTTCAAGACGCCGTGACGACGGCACATGAAACCTCGGATGCATTCAGCGACGAAACTCTCCGGGAACAGGCTATCTTTCAATATGCGAAAGAAGCAGAGATGAAGGAGATGTTGGGCAGTCTCGCAGATGGCCAGATCGAGTTTTACAAGGCGGTCAGTGCAGATTCTGCGTGATTCCTCCATGTATTGAATTTTTTCTCAGGCGATGGAGAATGGGAACGAGTAGAATCGCTCGTTCAGCGTATACGTGTACATCCCTAGTATTATTCGGAATTTAATGCAGTCAAGTATCAAATCATTGCTATCGTTGCACGTCAACTCTCCCCTACACGTAAATCATTTTGAGACTAACCTCTGCGGCAATTTTTGGCGGGTCTGGCAGTTCTGGCACGCTGGGCTTCGGTGGGTCGATTGATTGATCCACATCTTTCGTATTAGGTTTCGCAGTAGTGGATTTCGGGGGTTGCGGTTTCTTTGTCGCCCCGGACGCCTGTCGTTCACGTTCCAGTTTCACGTCGGATTCTTGGACAGCCAGGGAGAGCTAAATGCGAGATTTTATAGATCATGGGCCAGGAGGAGTCAAAGTGAAGCACGTTTATAATTCCAGTGTTTACCGCCCGAACCCTTCAGAAACTATGAGAAATGGGTTTCATGGAAGATGAATGCACCTACATGTGGAGTTCCGCCTCTTCTGATGCTCCGGCAGTGGTATGCTGAGTATAGGCTGGGATCCATGGAGGTGGATTTGAACTCTTTCGATACCACATGTAATTCAGGGCGTGAACATGGCCCGAAAAAATGTACCTTATCGTGTTTCGTTGGAACTTCATCTTCTTGCAGCTCGATGGCAATGCTGAACGAGACATCATCTCGGTAATCGAGTCAGTAACGACACAATTCGTCTTGCCGATGAAGACGCCTACCGCCCAGATACATCTGCCCCAGTTGCGATTCTATCATGTTCAGCTTGACCAAGAAACCGCGAAAGTATTGGCCCAGGGCGGCAGATGACATGGCATCCTCAACACTGGAACCAGACATGATGAGCAGAAAGTCGCTCTGAATCGAGCATACCTGGTGTCTTTGTTGAATGATTCCACCTGAATCATATTTTCGACGGAGAACAAGAAACGCTCGAGGGCTACCTCCTCCTTATCTTTGATAACGACGACAACCTTTTCAACATTACCCTAGACGTTTCGGTCCATGTTCAGAGACGCGAATTCTGATGTAGAGATTGTCGCACAGTCAACAGCTGTTCCCCGATGGCCTTAACAGCTCCGGAGATGTACTCATTCAGAGCCGGATGACGAGATTGAACACTGGAGTATCGTATTTCTTGCGGCGGACAAAGAGATCGGAGGGTATATTTGTCGGACATACAATATGCTGTGGATAGCAACTTCGACTACGCTGGTGCAATGAAGGCAAGTCTGAGACCGCAAGATCGGAGTGCTTACTGAACTCTGTGATGCCCCGAACTGCCTCTGTGAAGGAATTGGTTTCATTGAAAGAAAAGGTGCGTAGTACACAGACGGTTGAACGTTAGAGGGGGAGAATTTGCCATGAAAGAGATCAAGTCGCGTGCCGTAAGTCACCTAACGCGCAGCAGCGCGTCAGGATTACCGCCTGCTAGAACGTCTTTTCACCATGGAAAACTGCCCGGACACGAACGGCCGATTCTCTCTGGTTCACGTCGCTCTACCGTGTTTAGGCGCTGTGCAGTCTATCCGGTTGCTCTCCTGGCCTTGGTCTTCGCAGCTCTCAGTTTCTTCAATATCCAAGTCAAGGTCAACATCGTCTCTGCGGATGCCAAAAATGAGCAAAGGGTGAATCCAATGCTCTGAGCCGAGTCCTCGATGCTTATTTGAATTTATTGCAGTTGACTTGCAAAGCGCCGCTCCCCACCCTCTTCGCGTCGCACCCTCCTGGGGCCGATGCTCCCGGCTTCGAACAAGCTGCAGTCGCGCTCGACAAATTTTTATCGGCACGCACTGCGGCTTCGGATATCGACAGCCTCTCGATAGCGGTTGTTGGTCCAAACGGTCCGATATTTGAACGAGGCTACGGTGTTCTTCGCGCCAATGAATCTGAGGCGCGAAGCCGTGGTTCAATCAACAGGAATTCCATCTATCGTATTGCCAGTATCACGAAAATGTTCACGACTTTGGAGACACTGATCCTGCGTGAGCGTGGGGCATTGAATTGGTCGGTACAATTCGAGTCCTTCCCGGCATATAAAGCTCATTGATACCGAAGGGACGATTCTGTCACCAAATTCTTGCCCAACTTCACCTATCACTCGTACGGGTGGTCGGATTACCTGAATGGAAATGACTACGCTGACGAAAAGGTGCCAATCACCTTGCGCCAACTTGCCAGCCATCTTTCCGGTACGACCCTGTAGTTTATGCCAAGGTCTATTTTTTCTCAAATCTCTCAACTCCAGGCCTCGGCAGGGATTATCCTCCGACCGATGTTGGAGAGACTTGGCCCGCCCCCTTCCCGCAAGGCGCACGAGCGCTGGAAGAGCGAAGAAGTATCGCTGCAAACTCGCAGGGGCTGACACTGCTAGATGCTGTGGCGACGTTACCGCTTGTGACCCCGCAATACACATTCCCAGTATACTCCAACACCGGCTTTAATGTCCTAGGCCTCTGCAATGTCGCTGCCAATACGTTGGCCACTGGGAAAGAAGCAACATTTCGGGAAATAATGCAGCGCGACATCTTTGAGCCTTTGGCATGAATAGCAGCTTCTATGTAACCCCTGATGATTCACTAGCCGCTCAGATAGCTGTTCCAGCGTCCTATTCAGACTGGGCTGTGAGTTCCACCTCTCTCTCCAAGTCTATGTCTGACTCGGCAGGATCATACATTCGAACCGGACGATGATCCTTCTGGCGGCCAGTATAGCTCGTTGGCCGATCTCACGACGGCCATGCAGAGTTTCTTGTCGCCGAAAGAAACTGGCCTGATCAGCTCCTATGTGCTCAGAGAGTGGCTCCGGCCCTTGCATGCTTGGAGCGACGGCTTCTACGAAGTTGGGGCGCCGTGGGAAATCATGAAAGTTGGAAGAGAGGCACGCGCCTATGCCAAAGGTACACCCTCCTCAATCGACTGCGCATAACTCCGATGCTTATTTCGCATAGGCGGAAATCTCCCAGGATACCATTCACAGTTCGTCATCAATCCTCAATGGTCGTATGGAGTCATCGTGCTCGTCACTGGAAATTATACCGACACCGCAACGTTGGCGCACGAGGCTATTGCCCGCTATCAGCCCGCATTCGACAACCTTCTGCTAGAACGGGCGGTGTTTGCGTACGGGGCATTTGGATTGGGGATAACAGCATGGCCGCTGTGGTCGTTCGGGACGGAGCACTGTATCTTCAAACCCTGGTTGTTAACGGCCAGGACGTTTTGTCAATATTGCAGTCTGCCCTAGCAGGACAGCCCCCCGCTCCCGAGTCGCAGCGGTGGCACTGTGGTCAACCGGGAGAGCCCACGAGTTCAGGTGAGCAACTGCCGAATTTGGTACAAGTGTTACATGAACTGATTCTGGCGGATCGACAGGCTAGCGATCGGGCGCCCCGAACTGAATGGTCTTCCTAATGCTGGTTGCGAGCCGTACTGGATCAGCTTGGACCTTCCCTTCAGCCGCGGTGCTCCTCTCGATCTTATATACTGGGATGGCTCGGAACTGGTCTACCCGTCCGCTGGAGTCCGACTGAGCAGGATGTAGTGGACGTAATTGTTCGTAAACACTCCAGGCCGACAGTGAACCCTATTCAGGTTTCTCGCTCTTCTTTTGATGGTGACATTCTCTCAGGTTCAAAGTTCATGGAAATGGTACCGCTGTTAGAAGACAGAAACGGGAGCTTTTGGAGACGCCACTATCGCCAGATATAGAGATGGGAGTCCTGTCGGAAGACGTTGAAATGCAGCCTCCATCGTGGAGACGAACATACCAGAGAAAGTAGCTCAAACAGAGAATATCTTACATACATATTCAAAGAACCCAGTGTACACTACTGCATCGAATTCAATCAGCATCAACGACCATACCCCGCGCCCCCTCCGTATCCTCTCCTCCAGCCCAATCGACCCCAAACACCTTCTTCTGCTCCTGGCTAAGGAACCCAGCGCCCATGCCCTTGTTCTCTTCCGCAGCTCCTCCTCCCGCGCATGCTCCTCCTTCTCCTTCTCGAGCATCACAGCCAGCCGCTCCTGCCGCTCGGCGCTCATCGTCGTCGCGTTCGCAGACATGGCCGCCAGACGCGCGGCGCGGTCGTCCGCCGCCCTGTCCGCCATACTGCGCGGAGCCGGAGCCGTGCCGGTGCACGCGCCGCGGCGGCGGCGGCGGGGGGCTCATGCGGAACCGTTTGGAGCGACCAGAATCCCGGTCGTATCGTTCAGGAGTCCGACTACGACTGCGACTCCGGCTCCGGCTCCTCGCGCGCTTGCCGCCGGCGCGGTAGTCGGGGCCGCGGCCCGGGCCCGCGTTATCGTCCGAGTCGTCCGAGCGCGGCCAAACACGCACGTGGCGGTCCTCAGCCTTGACGGACCGCACGGGGCTGCGGCTGCGGCTGTCGTGCCGACGGCGGCGGTAGGCGTCGGGCGGGGGCTGAAGCTCGGCTCGGGCTTGGCGGGGTAGTCGTCGCGGCGAGCACGGTGCGGGAGCGGGAACGAGAGCGGAGCGCCTGTCGTATGGGCTGGGGGAACGGCGTGAGCGCGGATAGTGGTCGTAGGAACGGGACCGCTCGCGGCGCTTATTGTCCGCGGGCTGAGAGAGCGCGAGTCGCGGCGCTCCCGGCGCTCGTACTTGAGACGCTTGCGCTCCTCCTTCTCCAGCTTGCGCGCCTTCTTGTCTTTCTTCGGCTTGACCCCGTTGCGCTCCTGCATTTCACGGAGACGCAGGGGGTTGGACATGAGAGACGTGTACGCCGCCTGTTCCTGCTGTTTGATCGCAAGCAGAGGGTCTTCGCGGATTTTAGCAGCGATATCACGGGCATTGTTCGCGTTCTGTACAGCGATGAAATTCTTGTGCGAGGCACCGACCTGTGTGACCGAGTCAGCATGATGATGGCACGCCGGGTTCGATGCGTACCTTGGCATTCTCGTCGGCGGTGAGGATCTTGTCGACACGCTTCTTCCCGAGAAGATAGTCTTCGAGGTCGTTTGGATTCTGGCTGCTCCCTGTGGCTGGAGTAGCATACATCCATTCTAATTTCTCTGTCCGTTTTTTCCCTGTCTGCGCCTCTTGCAATCGCTGCAGTTCTTGCATCTGTCGTTCTTCCTCTTTCTCCTTGCGCAGCTGGTCTAGTTTCTTCTTCTCTTCCAACTGGTAGCGTTGTTAGTGTCCCTGCGAGACATGGAAGCCGGACGAACTCACGGCTCGTTTCTCCTCGATCCACACCCGCTCCTGATTTTTGAGCAGGAGCGGATGCCAGGACTTCTTCATATTGAGATCTCCGCCACCCATTTTGAATGAAAGCCTCTGGGGTGATAATCTGTGCGAGGGAGTGTAAAGAGAGAGCCGAACAAACAAGCGACAACTTCCGATATGGATCCTGAATACGGCGAGTCGGATGCCTTGAACCGCGATGCGCCCGACTCTGCGCCCAGTCGCCCAGAGTGGGTTCTCTGCCCGGAAATGTATGCAATACTTATGCCCCGCGCGCCAGGCCGACACGCTCCATCTATGCGCTCACGCGCAGCGAGATCACGAAAGGACTCGCCAACCGCTTCGTCCACTCACGAACGTACATTGCACTCTACCTCGGCATGGCTTGCTTGTCTATCACTACGGTTGTGCTCAGCCTGACGGACGGGTGCCCCGGGGTCGCGTTCTATGTGCTCGAAATAATAATTAATACGTCGATGATACTGGAAGTCGGCATCCGCTTCGTCGCCTTTGGACGGGTGCGTCTCTCTTCATTCAAAAACTATGTTAATCTCCGGTGCAGCAATTCTGGAAATCGCCGTTCAACGTGGTGGACCTGATCCTGACGTCGTTTGCGCGATCACGCTGCTCGTGCTTGCGTTTGCCAAGTGCGGCACGACGAGCAAGGAGGAGGAGCTGCTGGATACGTTTCTGCTGATTGCACGAAATGTCCTGCAATTCGGGCGGCTCGCGGCCGTGATGCGACAGTGCGCGGTATTGTGATTGTCTGACTAAAACTAATTTCGCGTAGGTCGGGGCAGTCGATATTCTCGCGGCCCAAGCCGATTGACATCAATGCGGCGCGACGCGCGGGGTTCATCGACCTGGAGATGGAGAGCGAGGAGGAGGAGGAGGAGCTGGGGCGGCCGCTGATCCGGGATGCGGTGCTGTTTGATGCGGGGAGAGCTCTGCCGAGGGCCGAGGAGGAGCGGGACACGGAGGATGTGTGGGCAGCAATAGGATGATATGTTGCGATCAATTGACATATAATTTTTTTGTACATCCATGAGCCGCGATAACTGATCTCATGTCCGCTGTGCACGACAACGCTGGCCGCCCGTGGTGGTCGACGCTCCGCCAGAAAAAGCCGCATCCCCGCCCCTCACCATCCACGACCTCCCCGGATCATCCCGCCTGCCCGCCTCGTCGCCCGTTCTGAGCCGAGCAGCCAGCGCCGCCCGTACACCGCGCCCGACCGCCCCGGTCCAGCACTCCTAAAACACCCGAGGACGCACGCCGCGGGTCCCTGCTGACGCTGTCCGACTCGGATCCCTTTGCTGCCCGCGTCGTTTCCGTACACAGTCCCTCCGACCCAAATCGGCTCTCTGTCTTCTCCAACTCCTCGGCCTCGGCGTTCGAAACAAAATCCAATGCGGGAGTCAACCGCGTGTCCTACGCCTCATCCTCCTCCAACTCGTTTCGTCTCGGAAGCGATTTGTCCCCTATGAGCGTCATGTCCGAGACTGCCTCGCCATATATGAAGCCAAAGTTGTCCCGCTATCCTCACCGTCTTTCCGTCTAATGCTCTTTTTTCTTGCCAGCCGTTCCAGTCACAACCTCCGAGCCAAGGAAGATGGCACCACTTGGCTGTCAAACTTTGGCATCGATCACAACCGCCTCAGCCAGCCAGACCCACCGCCGAAACCACGGCCGGCCATGCGCGCTCGTGGCATGACAGACGCTGGTATCGAGCGCACCAAGTTCTTGCGCAGTGATCCCGTCATCACCCGGGCCACCTCTTCGTCGTCGTCCCAAAACAGGCGGCAGTTATCTTTGTCCCGTCCCACCGCGCCCCCAACTCTGAACTCCCCCTTCCCCCGCGCTCACCTACTGACAACCCTGCATTGGTCACAACTCCGCAGGGTCGACGTCTTCCACCAGCCTTACCTTTTCCACCGAGTTCACGTCCAGCCCGCGGTCAAGCAGCGGACGATAGATCTCAGCGACACTCCTCCGCGTCCCGCTCATCGCACGCTCAAAAAGTCGATCTCGCACCAGTCCATCAAACGTGCACAACCTCCGCCGTCCTCGCCTCCCAGCGCTCCACTTCCTCAGGAGATCAAGGCCCCGCGAAAGCAGCGCTCTTTCCACCGACTTCCTGTCCAGGCTGTCCCTTGCAGTTGCCGCTATCCGACCAGCGGCGGAACGTCGTCGACCAGGATGCGCCTGTTTTCGAACTTCGAGCAGCCGGAGACCGTCGACGGCGAACATCTCTGCAGAGGACGCGCGGTCGATGACGGCACCCGAGCCATCGGCTGCGACCTCCTACTGGGTTGACACAGACCCGCCCCCGCGCAGCCCGGCTTCCGCAGGAATACATGCCGCAGCAGATCATGTCGCCGGCGGAGATGCTCCAGGTCGAGGCGAGCGTCGATGCTGGGTACCACCGCCCCGCGTGTCCTCCATCAACTCGGCGTCGACCGTGCTGAGCGACTATGGCACGGAGTCGAGCCACCACGGGCTGTCGCCCGCGCCGTCCTTCGGCGGCGGGCGGGCGCGGTCGAACAGCGACTATCCTTTGCACGCAAGTCGTCTGTGTCCGAGCAAGACCTGTTGTACTACCCATCGCCCCGCAGCCGCCGTCGCCGCCCGTGATGGCGAGCCTGCCCCCGCCCCGCGCCGCGCAAAGCTGCGCGCCCCGCCGCCGCTGAGCCGCTCGCACTCGGACGTCGCGACGCCGCTCTCGCCGGCGCCGCGCCGGAACCTGCGCGCGAAGGCGTCCATGGAGGAGCGGCTGCAGAAGCGGCAGTCGATCATGCGCAAGCCGTCCTTTTTGGAGATCGACGACCCCGTGGAGCGAGAGCCGCCGCACAGCATGCTGCGGCAGGGAAGCTTCCTGGACCTCTCGCGCGAGTCCTTCGATTCGGCGCGGAGCGACGACTCCGAGTGATCTGTCTGACGTTTGTATCGAGTACTACTAACCTGTTCCCTCTTTTGTTCTTTATTCCCTAACTGCTATTCGTATATACCAGTCGCGCACGCACATATTCCCCGTCGCACATCACATAATGCATCTTGCACTTGCTACCACTCATTGCTTACAAACTATGCCATTCTTTCATACATACCACGTACATAGCAGAATGTATAATACAAGGACGCCCATTCGTTTTGGAGACTGCGCCAGCTGACTGCCCTCTCACTCGAGCGATTTGACCATGTTCTTTCCACCTCCAAAGTCATCTGTGGCAGACACGGACACAGACACCGCGGTTGTTTTTGCGTCGCTTAGTGCGCCATCCAGTATAGTAGCTACTCGACTATCTTCAAAAGTGCCCCGCAAAGTGATTCGCACGCATTGTTCGAGCAAAAGTGCCAGTAATATACATGTAATAATATCCCGCGTCTACCCGACTCCCTCCTAATCCGTTTCCAGGGTATGATATCCAGCCCTGCGCATCTGGCCGAGCCTTTTCCGCGCAGCGCCCAAGTCCTTCTCCAGCTTGAGGATCTCGACCTGCTGCTCCATCTCGCGCTTCTTGAACTCGAGCGCAGCCATGTTCTTGTAGTCCACGTCCTCGTCCTCCTGCGCCTGGTTCGCCGACACCGCCTTCACCTGGCGCACCAGCGCGCGGCACGCCTCCGTGACGGCCTTCGCCGCGAGCTCCAGGCGCTCCTGCGTCTTAGACATCAGGTTCGCCTTGACGCGCGACGCGGCGACGAGCTGCGCGGTCGCGGGCCGCGACGCCGTTCGACGCGACGATGAGCTGCTCGAGCGAGTGCGTCCCCGAGAGCACGCCGTCCGCGCTCTCGATGAGCATGTTCGTCGCGAAGGCGACGGCCTTGGCGGCGGAGATCAGCCCCTCCGTCCACCGGTTGTTCCGCTTGTAGAACTGCTGCGTCGAGCTCGAGCCCTTGCCCTGGCTGACGATCTCCTGCTGCGAGTCGGTCGCGGCCTTGATGAGCCTGGCGATGGCGCTCGTGATGGCCATCGCGGCCGACAAGATCGAGTCGTGCACCTGCACATCGAGCGCACTGAAGCGAGAAGAATCCCGCGGACGCGACATGAGATCTTGCAGACGCTGCGTTGCCATCTCGATCGCGCGGGCTGCGCTAGACATCTCTTGCTCCACAATGTCGCCGAGATTCCCGTTGGCACGCTCCAAAGCCTTGGTGCCTTTTGGTACTAGACCGTCGACAACCTCGGAAAGCTTGGTGAGAGCACCACGGGCTTCGGCTCCATTGCGCATAGCGGACTCCTTCCTCTGGTTCGGCTGCATGCTGGTCATGTTGTAGGACTGCAAATTGAAGAATAACCGTGTGCCGACGTCTCCAGCAACTTTGGCAACATTTATGATCTTGTCGGAGGCGTCGTCATCACTTGCAAGGCGGGTAATGCCCTTGGTGTTGATAAGAACTTCGGTGAGCGACTGCGCGAACTCGTTTGCGCCCTTGATGACCTCGACGTGCTCGCCGCCAACCTCGCCGCCAAGGTATAGATTGTATACGAGTGCGAACTCGGTAGCGTTGTTGACGGCCTTCTCGATCATTGAAAGGGTATATTCGGGTGTCGCATTCGTGTTCCCTTCCTGGGTAGGGGATTCTAGCTCGTAGATCCCATCCTCCACCTTCTGCATGCACGCTTGCAGGATGGAATCTGCACAAGGACCATCAGTATCAATGATAATCTCGAACAGATATATAGGCGCACCAATGATCTGATTCAGTTTCTTCTGGTTATCCAGAATCAATGTGTCAATCTGTGTGTCATTGGCAGACTCGAGGATGTTACGATCCTAGTAGCAGTCAGAATATCGGAAGGGAGCAAGGGAAGATCTATCACCTGTTGAACCTCTGACAGCCGTTGAATGGTATCATTCATGCTTTCTTCGAGCACCAGGATCTCCTGATCCTTCTCATCCCGAAGCCGCTCCAAATCACTCTCGGCGTTGTGCACTTTCACAAGCAGATCATCAATTTGGATTTGTTTCGCCTGGAACACGATGAGTGCTGCCAAACTACAAAAAAAGAAAACGGACCCGCAGAGAGTCCTCCAGCTCCTGTATTTGCCTGTTGTATTTGTTCAATACACTTGACACTTCAGAGTTCTTGGCGTGCGATGCATCTTCCGCGCGTTCGTTCGCAAAGTTGAGTTCGCGACGCAACCGATCGATCTCCTCCTTGTGGCTGGACTTTTGGCGGTCGACGTCGAAGCGAGCACGGTCGCGCTCCCGAAGCATATCTGCTAGCTCCAGATTCTTTGATTTGAGGTCGCGCTCCATTCTCTCCATGCGATCCACAGCTTCTTGAGCGGAGTTCGCCTTAAGCTGGAAGGCTTTGAACTTGGAAAGCATTTCCAAGTGCTCTGTCCGTAGTTGACTGTAGAGTTTGGCGAGCGCTTCGTACTTGTTACGCCATAGAGCAACTTGCTCTTGAAGCTGTTTGATTAATTCGTCCTTGGACGCCAGCTGCGAGTTAACATTGGCATTGACGCCACCGAGCTCGGCTTCCAGAGCTCTGACTCTCTGAAAAGTAGTGAGAAGAGCGGAAACCCAAGGCGGTGAAAATAACATACGCGGTCGTACCGCTCCAAAAACATCTGATCGCGTTCCCATTGACCGCGCAAATCGAGCAATTGACGTTCCAGTTCGCTGACATGCTGTGACGCCTGCGCGTTGTATTGCTGCTGTTGCTGCTGGAGCATCAGTTGTTCCTGGGCAAGTCTCTGTGCTTCGGCTTGTCTGCGTTGCATCTCCTCAAACTCCAGGGCTTGTTGCTGCTCCTGTTCTATCCGCTGACGCTCTGCCGCCTCTCGGGAAGCAGCAAGAGCGGCCTGCTGTTCCTCGTACTCCTTGAGCATACGTGCCTGCTCATTGACAGTTGCAGCATCCGGAGACGGTACGGGGGAGGAGATGGTGCTGTTGTCTTCGGACGAGGTGGAAGGTCCGGCGCGTCACCGGTGTCCATTAAATTGGGGGGTTCCTGGTCAAAGATTACTCAACCAAAGGTGTGGAAGGGAACAAACGACATGCCTGTGCTAGTTTGGGGACATTGATCAAACCGGTCAGATACTTGAGGTTTGAGCACTCGTAATAGAATTTTCGCAGGTTGTGATGTTGGGAAGTATACCGTTGCCGCAGTGGCTCCAATGCGTCCGCGTCGTTTGTTCCTGAGCACCGAAGTGAATAGCAGCAGAATGAAAAACAAGGTCGAAACGTACGTCTGAACATAGCCCTCATCATGCTCGTAATGAACCTGTATATCCCCCAACTCTCCTTCACGAGAGGCACCAATGCCGATATGCGACATTCGTTGTTGGTTCCGTGGTTGAAATGCGAAAAGACCATCTTTTGAAATGAGTCGATTTGGTCTTGCAACCCCATCAAGTCGGAAATGGTTTCATAACTGAGTTATCGAGAGGTCAGCATAATTATCAGGAAAATGCGGTACGCGTACCCTTCATTGGGATCATCGATTCCCTTGAGAGTTACATATTCTTCGTACTCGAATAGACCGTTAAACTCGGGTCGCAAACGATGGAATCTGAGTTTAGCAAGTATAAATTGCACATAAGTTCGAATCAAGGGCGCATATCCTGAAATAATGTCAGTAACCAAAGGATTTGAACTCAACGACGCGCACCTCGTTGCCCATCGGACCCCAAAGTTCGGGCGCACGTCTCCAACCAAGCGGTTTGCCCATGAGCCTCTTTTATGGTCTGCGGAATGTTGTATGGATGATGTGGTGAACTGTAGCAGTCTGCTTACGACGGGATGCCCTTCTTGCAGAACTTTGTGCACTGTAATGAGCGCCTTGAATGTCTGAACCTCATCCGCGAGTATGGGCTGCACCCGAAGCCCGCTCCAGAAAGAAATTGAAGAGTGGTAATCCCAGGTGAATACGATACATTCTGGCAACATTCAGCATGGTTGCGTGAGGGATGCGAGACCAGCGCACTCCGAACATGCTTCTGCTTGGGCGCAGATTCTTCGGGGCTGGTAGCCTTCTTGATGTTTACGACCAGCTCCTGCTCGGCCTTGTCCTTGTCGACTGGGCGCGTCGGATAGTGGACCTCGTCATCATCGAAGCCGCCACCTCTGCGGCCACTGTTTCCGAACCTGTCCTGCATAAGGGATGTGCAGCAAGGACGTGAGGGGGACCTACATCGGTTAATATGTGGCGGACTGCGAACAAGTTTGTGAACTGCGTAAGGTCACGAGCCGACTCGGCTTGGGCTTAACAGCCATGTTCCGTCGACCTCCATCCTTTGCCCCACTCAGAGCACAGCTACGTGCACCGCAGCAATTCATCCGCCGCAGTACATCTGACGCGCTTGGCTACCGTCCGCGCCGTGAACCATGGATCACACCCTCAATGCTTTTACTCGGCTTCGTTCCAATTTTTACGTTCGGCTTGGGTACATGGCAACTTCAACGGCTGCAGTGGAAGGTTGCGCTCATCGACGAGCTTGAGGAAAAGCTTCAACTTCCTCCGTTATCCCTACCCAAGCGAATAAAGTGCGGCCTCCTCAGTGCACTTGATCATCGGATCTGAAGCTCGGCGCCTCAAGTATATCAGTCATCCCCGAATTCGTCTTCCGCAAGGTGTATCTACAGGGTAAATGGGACCATTCCCATTCGATGCTAGTCGGCCCACGCACCCGCGACGGGGTGCACGGCAACAATGTAGTCACACCGCTCGTCCGCCAAGACGGTTCCACAGTCATTATCGACCGCGGATTCATCTCCAAAGAATTCGATTTGGAGTCAATACCTCAAGAGAACGGCGAAGTAGAATTTCTTGGCATGCTGCGAACAACGCAAAAACGGAATACATTCACTCCGGACAACAAACCTGATGTCGGTGAATGGTACTGGAAAGATCTCGATTCCATGGCGGAATATGCCGGAGGTGCCAGCGCTAATGTGCAGCCTGTGCTCATAGAACAAATTTTTGGTGCGCCTCAGATACCTCGTTCTTGACCACCCACTCAGTACCCTGCAGAGGGACACGAAGGTGAGGCTTCGTCCCGACTCAACAAGGGCATTCCCATCGGTCGGCCAGCCAGAGTCGACCTGCGCAATGCACATCTATCCTATGTCATCACATGGTACACATGGTTTTATTCTGTGTCCGGGACTTCGCTGAAACGGTTAAAGGTATTCCCTGGCTCTGTTCACCTCCGTGATGTTTGTTCGCGTCTTGTTCAACAAAAGTAAAGTCAGAGGTCGTCAGATGCCTCGATAATGTTATAGCGTTGAATGCCATTTGACTCGACTAGTAACAACGTACAAAACAGTTCCATTTCGAGCTTAGACAGACAGTCCACCAGTGAAACGAAAGAAAGTGTCCCCATCTAATGTTCGTTCTGAAAAGTTACTAGCGCAGGGCAGCGAACCCGACGGTGGAATTGCCGAAGTCGAACGCGGTGTAGACGTTCTTCATGAAGCTAATGAGGCTCGTCAGCAATATGGAATGTAAGAGATGATCCACATTGACGGACCTATCGCCAAGAAGCCAAACGTTAGACCCCAAGCCAATATCCTCTCCAGCGATGGCCCCGACACACTGGGATGAACCCGCAGTCGTTGTCCCCAGGTTGAAGTTTGCGGGTAATATCTCCCAGTCTGCACCATTACCCCAGCTGAACGCTACTTTGGGGTTCGAAGCGCACGGATACGAATAAAATCCTGTAGCGTATTTGAGTGCAGTGGTTCCACATAAACAATGGGCGCACCGTTGGCAGAATCAAACAACGCAGAACCCGGTATCTTAGCATACAACTCTTTGACCGCCGCGGGTGGGCCGTAAATGATCGTGGTTCCCGAGTCAATAATGGTCTGGAGACCTGTGACAGCTGCGGTGGAGTTGTACTTGACTGAAGCGCCAGGGATCTGCCAGAACCCCGACGTCGAGTTGATGGTGTGGAATTCCAATCTACCGCTGTACAATTCCGAGTTGGTGCCACCTAGATGAAGCTCGGAGCCCGCGCTTGCGAGGAAGAAGCCGAAGATGTTCTGGGCTACGGTCTTTTCACTGAACGCCGTGGAGAAGAAGGAGTTCTTGCCCAAGTTGGAGATGCTAGGGAAGGCCATGCCTAGGATGCCGTCGGCAGGATTTTCCTCGAATTCCGAGGATAGGGTGGTCACAGCGCTAAAGGTCTGCTTGGTCGCTTTCCGGATGGTGAATTGTGGTGTTAAATGCAATAACGCAGACGAACCTGTCACTCCTGCGACCGTCACTACATCCAAGGATTAATTTCGTGTCATGGATAGATCAATGAGGACAGCTTACCAGTGTCCTATGTAAAAGAGAAGTACTGAGCACAAAGAAAACTGTGACGTTCACCGTACCGTATAAATCGGCCCGCTAACCTGTTTGCTATTGATTAAAACGACGAATAAGCGGAGAAGAAGATAATGCAAACACTGGAGCCATCGCCATATTCGATGGAAAATGTACCGGGCTGAGTTGCAGCAGTCGTCGAAGACTGAGCATTGAATTTGTTCTTTGATTTGCAGATGGTGCTGGTACATGACGCAGAAGGGACCCAGAGATCCGAGGAACCAGCTAGATCGCTCTGAATGCCAAATTCTTCGAAATCAGATAGACCCTTACTATCGAAATCGATGATGAACTTTTGGGCGGGAGTTCCGATCGTGATGTTTCCTGCCCATTCGATGTCCTCGTCCTCGTCCGTCAAAGGTTCTGCTTGACGCTTCCTCAAGTGTAAAGTTTCAAGTAAAGTTTCAAAGACTTCCGCAGGGAGGGCAGCGATCGGCTGGATTACGGCTCCCTGTAAGTTAGAGGAGCTCATCAGATGGAGATTATTGCCGAAGGAGACGGCATTTACGGACCAAGTTGAAAGCAGCCGGCCCCACGTTCTTCTCAAGATTGATCAAGTTCTGGCGATGCTTGTTCTTAGTAACGACACTGGCAGCGATGGCCATGTTTTTGTCGAACACTCCAGCGGGAGTTGTGAGAGTGGATCGTCTTCTCAACGGGATTGACGTCCCGGCATTTCCCTGGATACGAGGTAGTCCGGGCTGGGGGAGGCGGTCGCAGAGATAATGAGAGAGAGTAAGAGAAGGTGGAGCATCGAGGCAAAAGAAAGATTGAACTTGTAATGAGCGTCGTCAAAGTTGAGGTGCAGTTCGGGAGATGGGGAGATGATGGTCCCGGGGAGCACAGGCTTCCCATTCTTATACTACGAATTCTAGCCAAGAAAAGAGCGGCGAGCAGGAGGAGTGGTGGTGAAACGAATAAGGGTAGTGACTGTTCAACAACTCATGTCAACATGAATCACGGAATGCTTTAGAAGTTGATTTTCTCGATTCGGTGACAGTGGGAAAGATAGATTGGACGAGCTCACGTCTCAAGAAGGCGTTGGGGTGCCATTAGCATTGCAGCACAGTTCAGTTTGTCTACGGATGTGTTAGCAGTCAAGAGACAGAGGACTGGAGAGCCCATCATTCGGGATCTCGACTTGCGACGGCAGATTATCATCCATTTGACCGGAAAACGTCATTGGTAAACGAGAGCTAGCTGTGTATACACTGCTTGGAGGATGCTTTTCGAGAATAAAGCAGTTCCATGATCTTTGATAGAACATACCGAGCCACCCGTGACCTTGATTGAGAAAATTCGTTCAAGGCCACCTACCAGACGACCTTTGTTCTAATGTCATTGTTCGGTCGACATGAAAACCACCTTCGGAAAAGGATATAAAGAGTATCCTGAGCATCGAGTGGGACATCGCAAAGCATGCAGTCCACCACCACTTTCCGCTACGCCCCGAACGACACATCGCCGATACGGGGGAGAAGGCACACGATGGAGTCTCCGCCGAGGCAGCCCACGGTGATACGACTGGTCAAAGCATCGCAGCAGCAACAGTATGCCTACCAGTACATAGACGACCGAGGCAGTTTTATGCGTGCCCAGAAAGCAGAGGGTGAGTCGGGTTCAGGCTGTTTATAGCGGTTGACCAATATGCGACTCTCAGAAGAGAGAATACAGCAAGACATAGAGCGCGCACAGCAGGCACAGCGCCGAAACAAGGCTCGCAAAATCGCTCGCGCGGCCAAGACTGCGGAGCAAACTATGCCTATCAATGACTGGCACCGAGGTGGAAACTCCTTGCAGGCGAGACTTGACCAGGATCGTCGAAAGACCGAGGAACGCGAAAAGAGTAGGTTGCTTCGCGAACTTGTGCTGACTTGACTGACTTTGACCAGACCGCCTGAAACATTTCCAATTTCCTCAGCTGGAAAGGACCAGACCTACACCACCGAAGAAACAGTCTTCTTCTCGACACCTAGCACCGCTCCCTCCTTTCAATCCTTTTGTTCGAGCAAGATCAGAATCGCTTTCCTCGTTGATCGAGGCCGAGCCGCCGGCGGTGAAAGACGCAAAGAAATGGAAACGCAACGCGTCCCTGTCCGCGCTATTCGCGAGAATCCACCGGGAGGCGGGAGTTGTGGAGGGACGTGGGGTACGGAAGCAGAGCTAGTTACATGTGAATTGTTTGGCCGCTGCAATCAAAACGACTAACTTATTCGGCACTCCCTTGCTGTCGTGCATGGCAGACGACGACGACCCTGGGCCGAGCCACAGAGTACATCATCCCGCCGCTGTCCGCACCTCCATCCGCTTTCCCAATGCTGACGAACAGCAGCCTTCTAAACGCCTCCATCCGTCTCCTCCCCGTCGTGGCTCGCCGCTCGCGAGCGGGGCAGCCCCCAATGGCCGCCGCCGCGTCCATTCCGTGAACCCAGAGTACTCTATGCCCAGCTATGCAAGACCCAGAAGACCTGTGAGCACCAGCTTCGGAAGTTCGAGTATGAGTTCAGCCCTAGTTGAAGACTCCGGCATTAGTCTGTTCTCTGATGAATATGACTTGTGTGCGTATTCATTTCGCTGTTCACTAGTTCTTTGTCTCACCTATACTCAGCGCATCAAGGCAAGCATTAGAGCAAAGCAAAGGGCAGGTCTTAAACTCTGTGTTAGATCCTAGGATTTTGCAGGACGTACACCGCGCACTCAAACTGAAGGCTAGACGAGAAGCACGCTTGAAGTCTGCAAATCAAAGCCCTTCCTCTACCAAGTCTGAGGCTGGTTCTCCTCCATTGAAATCCTCTCCTCTGCGGCCCATTCTTCCCCCGATCCCGTTCCCACCACCTCCCATACCCGTTATCCGTGAGGTGGTAGAACCTACGTCTAGTCCTTCTCCGGGAGCTCCATCCACAGTCGCGAGTCACCCTGTGCCATCTTCGTCCGACGAGGGCACCACTCTCGATTGGTCGGGCATCGGAGGAGAAGACGACAGGTCGGAGAGGCGATGGACAATGTCCATATCGAGACGAAAGGACAAGGACAAGCACCCGTCGAACAGTGCCGTTGAGACTCGAGAAAGCATGCATGCTGGTCAGTCTACTCCTCTTTCCCTTGACCCAGTCTCATGTCCTCCTGCAGCCAAGATCTTGCAGCTCAGATCAAAAGTGTCTCCTGCTGCTCTCGAAAAAGCATCCTTAGCGGTCGATCAACTAGGTCGACGGTACACTCTGATATATGATTCGCTTTCTTCTCCCAATCGTTTCAAGATGACCAAGGTAGCCCGGTGGTTCGAGAGCCAAGAAGAAGTCGTGAAAGCGTCTTTGGAGCAGGCCGAGCCCTTTACGTGGCTCAAAGCTGAAAGTTCTCGCAAAACCAAAGATAGGAATCCATGGCGCCTGTCGGCTTTAATCATGGAAGAATATCTACTTCAATTACGCGGGTCCTCCAAACCACAGAATCATACCCGTATTGCATCTCTCAATTCGTCCAGTAATGGATCTATCCTTTCACGGCCCCTGTACCCCTCCGTTCTAGACTCTTCGTATTTCTCGCTCGGGCCCTCCCTTTCGCGGAGGTTATCTAACGATAACCGTTCTCCCTTCGATCTTCTAGCCGAACCAGGACGGAGGTCGATGGACAGGGAATCTCGCAAGAGTGGCGAATCGGGTTTCAGTAGCATTCGTAGCGGGTCCTCCCTTCACCACGCCATCTCTCCGACAAGTGCTCACTTCCACAGGATTCCTAGTGGGTTGGGAGTGAAAATGGCGGATCCTCGCGCAACTCTCTTTCAGAGCACTCAGACGATGGTGGGCGGCAGAAGCGACCAATTGTACCCCCTCCTCCTTTGAACCGCGATCTCTTGTCTGGTTCTACGGTAAAAGTGAACTCCATCCCACTGCCCTCTACTTCCACTCCCACCGGGTTCCGAATCCCGCCCGACAAGCGACAGGCTGTCTCACCGTCCGTCGACAAATCCTCTCTTGATATTCCGGTAACTGCTATAGGTCGTGCTTTGGGCCAGCCCAAAGTGCGCATGTCGATGCCCTCAGAGGACAATCTACGACGACAGATTGAAGAGAGGCGTCAGCGAGATGCGGACGAGGAGCAAACTAATCGGGAATACGAGCTCAAGAAACAGTCCGTGCCTCTCCTTTTTGGAGCATTCCTATGGTCGCTAACTCTCTACAGATTGTTGGAAGCTACGGCTATGCAGAACGCTCGTGTTCGGCAACTGCTCACTCACATTGCGGCTGGAGTCCGAGATTACGACCAGGTTCAGGCTTCGCTGTCTACCTTGCTGGGGATCCCTGATCAAGGACTCCCTCGCGAGCTCGTTGAGGCTTTTGGCCATGATCCTGCTGCCGTGACCGGGGTGACGCGATCGTATAACAGTTGGAGAGCGGTGGACGATATCCATCAGCGGCTCGCCCGCCAGCGGGAAACCTTCCGGGAATTCATCTCCCAGTCCCCGCACATTGCCTCTGCGGTGTCGGGAAGCGTTCTCGCGGATCCGATCACCGCATTGGCGAAGTCTCTCGAAGCACTAGAGGCCGAGAGAAAGGAGATCGCCTGGCGGGCCACTGAGGTATCCGATGTTTTGAAGAGGGTGCAGACCGTCCACCAGGAGGTCAAGACCGCTTACAACGACACTATGTCGCATACTGCGGTCCTTTATCCCGAGGTACGTCTTTGAAACATTTCTATGATCTCTGCTCCATGCCATCCGGTTTCCAGATATCAACCATCATCGCTTTGGAGGAAAGCTACAAAGACCAATACCAGTACTTGTGGGAGGTCGGAATGGACGCTCTAACCCTGATCTTGGATACTGTGACTCCTTTCTGGCGGACGTACGGAAAAATGATCGGAGACGACGTCCAGCATTTCCTCATCATTCCGCTTTATCGGAACGAGTTCACTGGCGAAGCTAAGCGATACACCATCGACCATCTCCCGTGCCGGTCACTCCGCCACTGGATCGGGCTCCTCGTGTTTTTCTGGGCGACCGTGGCTCTCACCTGGCTGCAAGCGCGTGCAGCGGTGTCCTCTACAGCGCACTTCTGGCTGGCGTGGATCCCTTACTCTTATCTTCGAGGTCTAATACTGATTCCCTATTGGTTCGGCATCATCATACAGTGGTGGGCGGTGGTCGCGGAGCTGTCGATTGTGCTAACGCAGTTGGCGGTGGTGGTGTGGTGGGTCGGATGGTACATTAAAATATTCTCTTAACAACGCAAGCTGTAAATCATCGCACTTTCGGATCTAATTGTATATATGTAGCAGTAGAATAGCTTTGAGGTACTCAATTCAACTTGGTTGGCTCGTACTCGCCGATGTGCTGGAGTTGACCAGTGGGGAAGGAGTGTAAGCCCGGGCTCCCGAGGGCTGGGACGGGTACTGAGGGGGCTTGTACGGCACATATATCGTCTCGACCTTGCCCGCCTGCACACATTCTCGACAATAGCGTCCACCATAAACGAGGGGAACATCGGTTTTCTGGCAAGTGTGGCATCGGATCTTAGTCGTTGGGGTAGCGGGCTTTGAAATCTTGCGCCGCTTCGCCTCAGGCGGAGTCGTGGTCTGTGATGTAGGCGCAGGCACAGGGGGAGCGGTGCTGGACGACGCTGCCTGAGAGGAGCTGGATGGTGGCGACGTTGTGGCTGCCGCCGCGGGTTTACGCTGCGCGGGTGCTCGTTTCGCCCTTGGTTGTACAACCGGGCCAGGTTTAATATGTTTCATCACATGTTGTGGACCAGCAGCCTATAAGAGCAGTCAGGAAAAATTCCGCGCAAAGCGACGATCACACGTTTTGGAGCTGAGTCAAGAGTGAGCCCTGGTACAGGCGATGAGCTAGATACACTCTCTTGTTCTTTTTCTGGAATGTGATTCGATAAATACATTCGTAGGGAAAAAGCGATCCCTTACTTTCAAGTTCTCCAAGATGACCCGATTCTCATCAATTCTTTCCTTGCCGCCCACCCACCTCCATACCAGTTCCCATACTGCAGGTGGAGGTCGCTTGACACGAATTGTGACAATCTGTGGTGGCGTGTCGCTCTGCCCCTCTGCTGGAGACTGAGGCGGATTCAGAGCCAAGGTGAGCTCAACATCATAGATTAAGTCAGGACTTTTAGAGTCGGCGACCTTTTCGCAGACCACAGGGCATCGAGGAAGGATCCAACGATCGTAGGAGGTTTCATGATATGAGAGTACCAGATCCCATTCCTTCTTCGCTACTATGGTAGGGGAGGATGACTGCGCAGGTGGAAGAGCTTCTGGAACATCAGAGATAGCCAAGGACTGTATGAGCAGACCGAGTGTCTGCAGTTGCTCGGGACTTCCTTGTCCAGCTGCAGCAAGTTGCAGTAGGTTAGCGAGAGTGGGATTAGCAGCGGCTGCAGCATTGACTTTGTTTATCAAGGCAGGGGTAATGGACGTTGCGAAAGAAAGGGAAGAGAGCAATGGGGCCGTCTGTTGTGGAACGGGAACCGCCGTGCTTTGAGTGGAAGAGGGTGTATATGGAGACTGCCAAGATGATTGCACAAAGGGCTGCGTAGAAGCCCGGGGTAGATATTGGACCTCCCAAAAACTTGTTTCCGAGAAGATGTGGGGTCCGATTTCAATCTGGCATCTTCCCCGAGACTGGATGGTGTGAGGCGGAGGATTTGGATCCGGCTTGCCTCGGACGCGTCCAGAAAAACGAGGAAAGATGGAATACATCCATTGCTCTCTAGCTTTCTATGGCATCGGAAAACTGACTCGAAAACGGTAGTTGGGGGGGCTCACATTGTCGCAATGACTGTAATACCACACAACTTTATGTCGCATTCAGAAACTGAGCATACCAAAAGGTGGGCTTTACCTCTCCAGCAGTCCTTGGGGCTCAGAGTCACCGTCTGCGCCGTCCAATTCCCATAGCGGATATGTGCCGGTGGGGAGATCGAAAGGCATCGCGGTGTTTACGACGCGTAAATAACGCCCTGCCGGTCCCAGAATGTCTCGCGTCCGTGCGTATTTTCTTTTCTTTTGCTTTCAACTCTCATCCACGATGTCACAGAGAAGGGTGGTCTGGTCTTCAAACCCGTAGCGAAAGCGCGTCCGAGGGCGACGAGTTTCGCGCCCAAGCCGGCGTCCACTTCCGGCGGAGAATCTTCTCGGAACACTGCACCCAAGCAGCATCGTCTACTTCAGCCGGGAACACTCATGGCAGCATTCCCTTCCAAGGGGACCCCGCCCCGTCGTCTATGCCTCCGCCAGTTTCCTTGCACAACTCCACCGTTTCTGGGGTCTCGGATTCTTCCCAACCGCTCGCATCGACATCGAGGGCGCCGCCTAGTATTGTCCCTCATCTTCCCGCATGTCTGCTCCTCCTCCTCTCATACTGGGTTCTCTCAGCCTTCCCAACCCCGCAGCGTCCCAGCTCCTCCAGTGATTACATCCCGTCCCACTACTGCCCCAAATTTGTCCTCTACCCTTGTGAATACCGCAACTAATACGTATACGACTCAAGAATTCTGTTTCCCAGAAAACTTGGCCAGCAATCCCTCTAACATCGACCCTTCCGCTCTCCTTTCCACTCAGGACACCCTCGTACCCCCTGAACCAAGCAACACCAAAAAGACATCCAGTCGAACACGAAAGAAGGTGAACATTGACGGGGTGACGGACGAAGAGTCGGAGAAGCCGAAAAAAGGCAAGAAGAAGACAGCGAAGAAGAAACCGGAAGAGATTCCTGGGGAAGCCGACGCGACGGAGGGTGAACCGAGAAAAGCAAAGAGAAAACGAGCGGCGAAGAAGATTGTGGAGAGCACTGACGACGGAGACGTCACGGAGGGTGATGGTCATCCAGAGCAGCCCAAGAGACTCAGGAAAACACGGGCGAAGGAAATGATCGACTATTCGGATGCTACTGATGGCGACGACACACCGAGGCCGAAACGGGCAAAGAGAAAACCGGCGGCTAAGAAGAGCGACGAGTCCGCACGTCCGCGCAAGAAACGGAAGCCCAAAGTACCAGCATTCGATCCGGACGCGGACCCTGGGGAGGACATTGACCCGACCGTCGTAACGATGGCCGAATTGTGTGTCGACAACGGTCAGGGCCGCATCAGCAGCAAGGCAATGGAAATACAGAGAAATCACTCTGCGTGGAAACAGCAGAGCAGGGAGAAGCGGGCGAGGATGAAGGCGCTGGCAGAGCAGAAGAAGTATGGGCGGCCGGAGGAGCAGGACGGAGAGGGTGATGGCGCTAATACAGTCAAAGTGGCGGAGACTCCTGCTGCTCAGGATCCCAGCGCTGCAGCCATAGTCGGCCCTTCCCAGCCTTCAACAGACGAACCCGCCATTGCCGATGCCTCGGGTCATGGTTTTGACTATTCGCAGGAGCTGACTGCCAACCGCTTCACGGTGCAGGTGCGCTTGGGACCCAATGGCGAGACCATCATCGACGAGGAGTCTCTCACTGTCGATCGAGCGGAGGAGCCGGACACCAGCAATTACGTCCACGTCGTTGAGTCGGATCACACCAAGTTTGTGAACTCGCAGTCGTACACCAAGAAATTGCGGGGTTCTCGCTGGAGCGCAGAGGAAACGGATCTGTTTTTCGAGGTATGTATATGTGTCTTTTCGACGCGGCCGCATCGCTCATCAGGCTCCTCCAGGCTTTGGCGCAACATGGCGAGAATTATGAGCTCCTTTCTCTAGTCTTACCTGGTCGCACCCGAACAGCTTGTAAAAATAAGTTCAAAGCTGAGGACAGGAAAGACAGCGCCAAGATCACTCGTATCCTAGAAAGTCGGCTGCCCATCGGTAAATCTTTCATTTTGGGTTGCCTTGGATTCATGCCGATACAATTACGCGTAGATGTGAGCACATTGGGCCGACTCACTGGTCGCGACTTCTCGGGGCCAGTTCCGATTATCAAAGCGCCGACGCCGCCCCCTGCCCCCGACCATGTGGTGCAAATTGAGTCACAGCCCGAGGTAACGACTGCTCATGTCGTTCGCAAACGCAGTCGAAGTCGACCGGCACCCATTTCAGAAGCCGTTGAAATTATTGGAAGTGCAGACACTTATTTCGACGCAGAGTAGGAGTTGAAGCCACCGATTTTTTTAAATGGCATTACCTCGATGTAGACACTCACATATCATACGCGCAATAATGCCGTGGCCAGCAGCAGATCCAATTTTGGGTGATGTAAATTGTAATATAGTACAGTAGATTTTTTTTCCGGTAACGAAACACTCTTCGACGGTCGCGCGCTGCTGTGCGAGATAGGCGGTGGTTTACTCGGGAGGACGCGCGTACGGGTATTCGTTGACTACATAGAAGTCTCCGCTATACAGGTCCTATCCAAGGTAGAGATCCGTACATGTCAGTGGCAAGATTACGAGGCATGAGCACACCCACCACGGTGAATACGCAAGAGAGAGCGCCGACGTGCTCGCGCCGGATGTGGTGCAACACGTAGTCAATATAGATGTATTGCCCATTCGGGAGTGCCACCCTCGCTGTGACGCGGACGATACGCGGGGCGCGTCGAAGCTGAATCTTGAGATTGCAAAAATATCAGATTTGACCGTGCATTCCAGGAGTCGGAACGACGTACGGGCTCGTGTGTTTGAAAATCACAACCGTTGGTTTGAACTGAGCAGAACTGAAGGGCATTTCTGAGGCTAGACGAGGGAAGGCGGCGAAATCTCCATGCTGCAGCGAGCTTTTTTAATCGGTCGCGCGCGCAGAATAGCAGTAGCCAAAAAAGGGAGATCTCTCAGCCTTCTTCTTCCGTTATGCCTCGAGCCTCTTCTGTCCAGTGCTAATCACCACGCGTCGAATCATCCACGACAACGATGGGAGCCAGACCCTGGTTCTAGGAGGGTATCGAGCCAGGAGATTGGTTCTGCCCTGAGCTCCGTCACGGCATGTCATCGATTGAAACACAAATCGAGAAGAAAAAACACTAACAGCGGATCTCCGACGTGGGCGTAGACAGAGAAGACGACGGGGTTGATGGATGCGCAAAACTCGAAGCTCAGGGCCTTGATTCTCACTCAGTGACGCGTTCGAATGGCCCAAGCTATCAAAAATTGTGGCCTACTGTGGCGCTTCAAAAGGTTATTAATGCAAACTGCGGATGATGGAAGCAACGGCGGACTTGGGACTTCAAAGGTCATACTGGAACAGCGTCCAACATTACTCTGGCACTTAATTTCTGGCTGCGAATGTCTTTGAAACGCTAGCTCAAGCTGGTCCACCACCTTGCTATGACAAATCATCATTACGTATACGTCAGTCAACTTTGACGAAGACTCTCACCGAGTTGATGTGCAGCTTTTTTAAGTGAAGCCAGGCGATGACTTGAAGCGCTCAGCGTGAACCACCGACAATCCCAAGAAATTCAAGAGGAGCAAGAAACAAGAAGCGCCAAGTTACAGTGAAACCAGGCGAAGACTTAAAGCGCTCAGCGTGAACCACCGACAATCCCAAGACATGCAAGAGGAGCAAGAAGCAAGAAGCGCCAAGTTACACCGCGCTAAAGGAAAGTATGAAGAGAACTAGCCAGAATGGTCTCTCCATCCGCAGAATCAGCGGTACTGCCACTTGTGCGACCAAGAAATATCAGTCGAACCGGTACAAGACATATGAACCCCCAGTCAATATCGACGGTAAGCGACAACGACAACCAGACACCACGGGTCTTTCGAGCCGCGCACAAAGAAGCGATATTCTCTGCTTGTATCCTGAGAGTCCTGTGGCATGTTATGATGGAGAGCAAATCCTGCGCCAGGCAATCCATCGGTATTTTTCCAGCGCCAAAGAATGGTTCTGAAAGGTAGGGCGTAAGAGTACTCGCCTTCCGACCGATCACGCTCTGGGGCCCGTCTAGCTTGTTTCAATTTGAGGAAACAGCCAACCAATCAAGTTGACGCCTTGACCCAACATTCAAGCATCGCAAAATAGTGGATGCGGCAGGTAATTCGTGAGCAAGAGATGTGTCTTGTGCTGTCCCATCGCATTGTTGTACATGTGGTGGCCAAGATGGAAAGCAGAAGCAAGTTGTTGCTCGATCGAGACAAACGCAAATTTTTCCCCGTCGATCCTAACTGCCATATTCAACTCTACTGGCAGAAACCTTCGACCTGGCATCCTACGGACTCTCCGCCTCGGCCCTCCTCTTTGCTATCCCGCTCTTCAGCTCGGGGCCGAACATCTGGCTATTCTTCGCTCCGAGTTCCCGGACAATATGAAATACTTTGTCGTCCCACATGACATTTCGGCGACTTGTCCGAGGGTCCAGCATGGGTCGGCCGGTTTTACCTGCTTGTGGAACGTCTCCGCCCTGACCACCGACTCACAACCCCGACCAGCGTCTCGCACGCACTTGTGGCCCCTTCCGGCGGATTGAGTTGTAGCCCTCCGTGGACTGGCTCGATAAGCTTTCAACGTCCGTCCACCACAAGAAATCTTCTCGTCGACGCTTACAATGCGTCACCGCAAATTTCTATTATCGATTTGAGGAACTCCGGTTGGACTGTCCCCAGATTTGACTGGCTTCAGCAAGACGGATGTCGTCACGATCTTTTCAACGTTTCAAAAAAAAAAAGAACGCGATAAATTATATTCCACACGGAGGCAAACTCAAAGGCCAGACTGTAGACATTTTGCAAACCCGACTGTCAGCCACCCACCCTATTCTTCTTTGTCTCAAACCACTACCTTGCTATCCAAACGCTTTGCTAAATCTGCTTTCCAATGACTTCTTCCAATCCTCTTCGAGCGCGACATCAGTCCCAGTCCCAGTCCCAGTCGAGTTCGCTTCAATCCAGAGCTCGCGTCGCCGTCAAGTGGGCGTCCTCGCCGGGTGCGTTTTATGCTGCGGGTTGCTCGAGGAGGCTGACCGTTGACCCGATCTACACAGTCACTGTTTCTTATCCCAAGGTTGCGCAGTGCAAGGGTACCCGGATCGAAAGAGCTCGTTTGACCTCTGCTGGACGCTCGATTCGTTGTCCGCTGTCGAACAGATCGTTCCGATCGGAAATGCCGACGGTGCGGAACACGCGGTGAGTACAACAACTGTTATCTCGCTATTTTTTATTCTGACGGTTCTTGCAGAACGAAGTGCCGGCGCCCGCGCTAGAGGAGCCACAAGCAAATGCTTCTCCACGAGCTCGAGCATGACCGTTCCCTCAAGCCCGACTGCGACTCTTTCGAAACTACGTCGGAAGCGCGGTTGGATTTTTGTGGGCAAGGAGCGGAGGGAGAGGATCCTCAAGTCGAATGATCCGAAGGACATACGTTTGCGAGAGTATCTGCTGCCGTAGGAACGCGTTCTGTAGATCCTTGATGGAATGGATTGTGACGTCTGCGCTGATGTACGGTGTGAACTTTTGCTTTAAGTCCAACGGTGGTTTCCCCACCTCTGACCGTCGTCTTCGATGTCCAATATATCCAGTATATTGAGCCCATCTGAGTCGGTCTCCGATTGTGCCTTTGTATCTGTGCGATCACCCGGACAATTCAAAACGCGGGCCCTCCTCAATACCTGCTGTCATGTCCGACTCGTCCCTGCCTTCCTCTCTCTCTTCAGGTTCTAAAATAGCTTTCTTATCGCCTCAGTTGCGTGCTGATATCTCTTCTCAAGGCAGTTCGGGTTCATCCAATGGCCCTTTCTCCTCCTCGGCGTCCAGTGATCCTATCTCGTCTCCTCGGTCCTGCCGTCTCCTCCGCCACGCCATCTCCTTCACCTTCGCCCTCACTCTCACTTCATCTCCGTCCGCATCCTCCATCCGAGTTCTCCGTCGTCTGTCTTTTGTTCCCAGCTCTAGCTCGTTCGCCCCTCTGAGCGCATCTTCACTTGCACCCTCATCCTCGAACACGCTATCTCCTACGACGCTCACGACCCCCTCGCAAATCGCATCATCTTCCGCATCAATGTGCTTATCGCTCGTCCTTTCGAAGCTACCGCTTACGCCATTTTTCCAGCTTGACTTCAGATGGGCAGACGATCACAACGTTTGTATTGGTAATTGCAAGATGTCTTTTGGCGCCAGGTCCATACTGAGTAGATAATAGACAACGGCGACTATCCCAGCTGGATCGACCGTCAGCGCTTCCTCCGCACCGCAGCCGTCATCTCATACGGGTGCAATAGTGGGCGGCGTCATTGGAGGTAGGTGCCCCCACTTTCCATAATGAACTCAGGATCAACATCTTTCTTCAGGTATTGCGTTCCTGGGTATTCTCGCCGGAGCTTTCTTGTGGTATCGAAGATATCAGCGAAAACAAGGCCAAACGTTTGACGGAAACTTTGACCCCGTAACGGGCGGTGGTAGAATCCGCCCAATATCTTCTGGGCCAGAAATGATTGCGCACACGACTGGTGGCACACTTCCTCGCATGGCTATCGACGTGGACGACGACGGTATGGGTGGGAGGTTACCGGATAGCATCGTCGGAGGAGGCATAATCACCCCTTCACGTATACACCAACAGTCTCAGCTCACGACAGCTCCATGCGATCACAAAGTCCTCCTGTGCCAAGCGGCTCTCCACCGCCTCTATCACAGTACTCCCAGGATGGGTATCCGCCTACCCTGAGCTCTGCTGGAGGATATTACACCGCCGTGCCTCAACAACCTCAAGCTGCCGGCGGGTATTATCCACCGGCTGCGTCCAGCAGCTCTGGCTCCAGCGTGTATAATCCGCGTAGTATCAAAGAGCAAGAAGTGGCTGCTGCTCGCGGCGCACCTCTCTCCGTGGCCAATCCCTCCTCAGAAGGAGAGGCCCGGCCTTTTTCTGCCCATGACGAGCAATATCAGGCTTATCTGCGATCGGGTCCGAGTCGGCATCCACAAACTCAGGGTGCCGGGTCTTCCAATCCGCCGATATCGCCGACAACGTCGTCCGGTGTAATTGTACATCAAGATGGGGGACGAGTGGAACCGACCATGCAAGAAGTCGCTGACGAGATACCGCCGACTTATGATAGTATCCCCAGCGGGGAGCAAAAATAGTGCGTGCCTCCACACAGCTGAGCCCCAGTTTTCTGAATCTCCTCCTTTCCAGGTTTGTTACGACGCGAAAATACATATACGACCTTGAAAGGCCGGACGGTTTACGAACATAGGATTACACACTGCCTAATGCCTCCCGCATCCTGTACTTGTAACTCAATATCTAGAGCTGGCAGTGCCGTCCCTTATACAAGAAATTATAAAAGGAAATAATTTACGATCACGTGGACGCCTCGCGTCCTTCACCATACTTAGTAGTACTACGCGTTTGAGCTCTTCCGCCTGAGATAATCATGCCTCCTCGGCGCGCACCGTCTTCGGGATCCACCGCTGAGCCCTCCCGCGCTCCAAGCCCTCCTGCTGAAGACGATGACGAGGTGAATTGCACAGCACTTTCACCCCACTGCTTCCAGACCACTCACCTCCAGCAGTCCAACTACTTCGATACGGTCGATGAGCTTCAGCAACACGTACGTACCAGGCTTTGACGCGCATATATCCGACTCTTTACGTGTTTTTCCAGGGTATCAATGTCCAGGACATCCTCAAGCTCAAGGCGCGTCGATTTTTTATTGCTTCCGAACGCGCGCGACTTTGGCGCTCAATGCTCTTCCGGATATCCAGGCCGCTGCGATCAATACCGTGTCGGGGTGAATATGACTACGAGGCGCCAGTTGCTGAAGCTCAAGGTCAATCCTTTTGTATACGGTTGTCCTACTCCGCTCTCAGCCTTCTCGTGGCGCAGGGCATGTCCGAGGCCAAGGTAGAGAAGATCAAAGTATATTCATCCCTTCAAGACGCGTCATTCTGCTTCTGACCTCACACAGGAGGCTGCCCATAAGATTCTCGTGCGTCGCGTCCCTTCTTTCTCTTTGCTTCTCGCGTTATCCCGACATCCACAGGGTTCTTCTTTCGCCACCGGAGTTGAAGTACAAGACAAGCGGAAGAGGGTCCTCTCCATCAGCACGGGTAGCAAAGCCGTCAACGGTATTCTCGGAGGCGAGCCTTTCCTTTCATGTCGCATTCCGTTTCGGACAGTTCATATTCATGCAACCCAACCCAGGCGGAATCATGTCGCAGTCTATCACTGAGGGTCTGTCATTCCATCTGTTGTGCTCATCTCTGACCATCGTGGTAGTTTACGGCGAGTTTCGAACGGGAAAGACCCAGTTGGCGCATACCATGAGCGTTGTTGCACAACTTCCTCCAGATCTTGGAGGCGCGTCGGGAAAGGTTGCCTATATCGACACCGGTACGTCGTGCCCCGTCGAATTTTGAAACGGGTTGAGTCGAGACAACGTATTCATCAGAGGGAACTTTCCGCCCCGACCGAATCAAATCTATCGCTGATCGATTTGGCGTCGACGGAAGCATGGCTTTGGAGAATATCCTTTACGGTGAACTGCTTTAGGTTCACTGGTGGCTGTTTCTCATTCTGCATATCGAAGCGCGCGCATTCAATAGCGAACAGCAGGTACTTGAATCTTCTTGGTTCCGGTCGCCCACGAGCTCATACTTCGATAGATGGAACTGATCAACGAATGCTCGATGCGTTTTGCCGAAGACAAGGATTTCAGACTGCTTGTATTTTCTTTTCTGGTTGAAACCGCCGCGACCACTCAAATCGCCCCAGATTGTTGACAGCATCATGGCGCTCTTTAGGACGGATTACTCTGGCAGAGGCGAGGTACGTCGGTATTTTCCCGTTCTTTTCCTCCACTGACGAGGTGCGTCAAGCTGAGTGAAAGACAACAAAAGGTCAGCTGAACGCGCATTACTCTCTGAAGTTGAATCTCACCCGTCCTATCAGTTAGGCCAGGTGCGAATCTGTGGATCTAACGACCGTTTCGTTTGCTTACGCTTCAGTAGATGCTATCCAAACTCACGAAGCTTTCGGAAGAATACAATGTCTGCGCACTTCCATCATGTTTCGACAAACTTACCTCTTTTTAGATCGCAATTCTCCTCACAAACCAAGTTCAATGTCAGTCTGTCTTCCTTATAGTGCTTGCCTTGAAGTCCTGATCGAATCTTTGCAGCCGACCCCGGAGTACATTTATTTCTTTCTCGTTCATCTTCCATGCTGATGGTGTTCAGGCCACCATGACGTTTGTCGCCGGCGGTGCGCTGAAGCCAATTGGCGGCCATATCCTCTCGCACGCGTCTGCCACCCGGATGTTCCTCCGCAAAGGCAGTTACGTTGACCCGGCAACCGTAAGACATATTGACGACCATGTTGTACAGGGCGCGCTGAAGAGCGTGTCGCGAAACTGGTGGACAGCCCGACCGCCAGAAGCGAGGCGTCTACAAGCTCGACGAAGGTGGTTGGGATGATGTTTGATCGTCCTGTTGCCAAGCCTGTTTCTCGTTTTTGCTCCTTTCGGACTCTCTCACCATGCACCCGACTTGCGCTCACCCTCTCGCTGTATTGCTAAAACGCTGCTGTATTCTTCAGAATAGTTTCTTCGCTGTTGTAGTATCGATGAACGTAAAATTGTAGAACTGCGTACTTCACTTCGATTGATCGCGATCGGCGGCATCACAGATGATCACACAATCTTTTGCTTCAAATCGGGCTTGCTTCAGTGATTATTCCGACACATCAGAACCGCGGCGGCGGCTGGGTAGGAGACTGGGCTTGCCTTGGTGCCTTGACTGCAATTTATGCCTCTATCCTCCTCTATCTCCATGATGGGAGACGGAGTCTGTATCAGTTTGATGAAGCACGCGTGCTGGCAGCGCGGATGTGTCTGCTAGTGGCGCGTCCGGGGAGCTCCAAACCCGACGTCCTCGTGGAACACTTATCAACCTGTGGTGTGCACGTTGGTCGGACGCGGCCGCTATATACTGCAAACTCGTCCGCCACCTTCCTCTGAAAAAATATGCAGTCCTCCTTGGCCATCCTTGCACTTCTGGCATCATCCGTCGCCGCCCGGGAAGCCTTTACTCTGTCCCGAATACGTTTCCGGACGTGGCTGCTTGCTTGGATGAGCCCTCGGTGTATTCCTGCGAGAACACCACGGCGATCAAGAATACTTGCTGTAGCCCCACTCCTGGCGGGTCCGCTCTGCGTTCACTCCCTGAAGTCTGGACGGACTCTGATTGAAGTACATGCAGATTGGTCCTTCAAACGCAGTTCTGGTCGACGTATACAGGACTGGAGAAGGAGGGGCAGTTATTGCCCAAGGCTAGCTGGACGATTCACGGTTAGCTTCTGGACGTGTCGATTGCGTATCTCTGACTTACTGAGTTGTTAGGTCTATGGCCTGACAACTGCGACGGGTAATTTCGTTCAAATTCTCGACATTCGTATCTAAAGCAAGGCGTCGCTCAGGTCGTATGAGCAGTACTGCGATCAGTCCCGCCAGTACGACCCTGCCCCTCCTGCGGGCGTGAAAAATTATAGCGGCCCGGGGGTCGATACCTTTGTCAAGGAATTTGGACGGGAAGATCTCTTGGACTTCAGTGCGTTCAGCAGAAGCCTACAACCGCTTCGCATCTAATTGCGATTCCAGTGGATAAATATTGGATCAACCAAGGTGCACCGAATAAGGACTTCTGGGCTCACGAGGTAGTAACTTTTTGTTCATTGCTTAACACCGAAGTATTATTCACCACGATACACATAGTTTTCGAAGCACGCGACCTGCACGTCGACCTTTGATGTTGCCTGCTACGGTCCTTCGTACAAGAAGCACCAAGATGTGGTCGACTTTTTGACGCTGTGATACGAGCCTACAAGCAATATCCTACGTTCGACATCCTTGGATCGTCAGTCTCAGCCTTGATTCATCATGCTTTGCTTTCTCATTAACCTTTTTTACTGTTAGGTTCGGCATTGTCCCGTCGAACAGAACCTCCTACACCTTGGCTCAGATTCAGAACGTACTCAAGTCCCAGACTGGGGCCCTTCCGTACTTGGGCTGCACCAACAACGGGACTGCGTTGTCTGAAGTGTGGTACTTCAGCCATGTGTACGGGACGGAACAGTTTGGCGCTTACAAGCATCTCGACACGACAACCAAGTCGACGTGCTCTACGACTGAGCCCATTTGGTACTATGAGCGTACCCATGGGTCGGAGCATGAAGTTCGGGATTATTGAGCATGATAATCTAACATACAGTATGCATATAACGCAGAATAATTGGTGAAATCCATGACCGAGACTCCGAGCATGAGTTGAGTGAATCGGCCGTAGCAGGGCACGTGATCGTTCCACGCGTTATTTACGCGTGTTGGATGGGAATCGTCGAAGAAGTTGTCGGCCACCAATTTCAAGTCCACAGAGACCGATTCTCAGGCAACCGGTCTAGAGAAAGGGAGGGTTCGCCGGACTATTCCCTGACCCGTTGGTCGCGCGCGGCGCGCTCTTTCCCATGATGATGATGCCCCGGTGTTCCGCCATGACACCACTGATAACGGACGCTTCCACCTGTCCGCCGTGCGTCTCGAGAGAAAGAGGCACCACCGGCGGAACCAGCTGGAGCCTTAGCCAAAAGGGTTCATCGCGATGTTTGTTGTATCCGACCTCTTCAACGAGTTCCTGGATAGGGGCATGAGAAAGGTGTCAGGGGCTGCTGGGTCTCTTCTGTCGTGGTCGGCGAACGAGTATGGAGGGTGTATGTAGTAGCTATACCATTGTCCGATTGATGTGTCGCGAAACAAAGTTTGTGGATATTATGCTGAGAGGAACGCGATTGGTTGTTTACGCGTTGTTTGCCGAATTGTTGAAGTTGTCAGCCCCCATGACGGTCACTCTAGATTTCGCGTCTCCGAAGGATGCTTCGACCAGACGCACGCTTTCCGATCTCTCTCTGGCAGTTGCAAAAAGCAAGAAGATTGTTGTCGTCACTGGCGCGGGCATTTCCTGTTCTTCAGGCATACCAGTACGTGCTCTATTCTCGTATTCTACAGATAAACACCTAATCGCTCTCAGGACTTCCGCTCTTCCGATGGCCTGTATGCCCTCGTCAAGGAACAGTATCCAGACGTAGTTCTCAAAGGACGCGACTTGTTCGACGCGTCTCTATTCCGCGACCCGACCTCTACCGCTGTCTTCTATACCTTCATCGCACAGCTCAAGCAATCCATCGACGCGGCCACACCCGGGCCCACCCACCGCTTTATGCAGCTCCTCGATTCCAAAAAGAAACTCTTGCGCTCTTATACGCAAAACATAGATGGGTTCGAAGCTAGAGCCGGTTTACTCGGCAGTGCCAGCAGTGAAGCCAAATCGAACGGAAAGGGGAAAGCCAAGATACGGAGGAAGGAGGTCCGCAACGTTCAGCTACACGGCGACATACATCGTGTCCGCTGCACTTCGTGTTCTGCCGAGTACCCCTGCTCACAGGAACATATTGGCGTGTTCGTTGAAGGGCGTGCTCCTGAGTGCCCGGAATGTTCGGAACGCGGTAAGCTTTTTTCTATATCCACTCGATGATGTCCGGAGAGTCTCAATAAATAATTGCAGTCGAAGCTCGTATAGCTCGTTCCGCCCGTCCTATCAAAGTCGGTACACTGCGACCAGCAATCGTACTATACGACGAACCGCATCCCCTCGGCGACGATATTGGCATGATTCAATCTGCAGATTTAGCTCGCAAGCCCGACATGCTCATCATCATGGGGACGTCACTCAAAGTTCACGGTCTAAAAAAACTCGTGAAGGAATTTGCAAGAACTGTCCACTCTTCTGCTGCTCCTAGTCCTTCGAAAGCCAAGCCGTTCTCGGGCAAGGTTGTGTTCGTGAATCGGACCCCTCCTGCCGCCGAGTGGACGGGCATCATTGACTACCACGTCTCAGGGGAAACGGACGCCTGGGTTGAGAGGGTCATCGAGGACTGGAAAAAGATGAGACCGTCAGACTGGGAGATCCAGCAGACGCTGGTGGCAGCCGATGGCGATGTCAGCATGAACGGGAACTTCAAGGTAGTGGCGGCGACCACGAAAACGAAAGGCAAGAACGCTGTCAAAGGTGTGATTCATTCTAGGGACCGGGAATTTTTGCTCAAACAATCACTTGCAGACGCCAAAAAGAAACCACGTAAAGACGAAGAAAACGTTCCGCCGCTTCCTACCGACATGGTTATGAGTACCCCAGACAAAGGTCTCTCCACGCCGCCGCAGTCTCCAAGCAAACGGCGTCCGACCGGCTCGCATTACAGTGCGGAATCCAGCCCCTCGAAACGCAGGACGTTGTCGCCCATCAAGAAGGGTCTGGAAGACTCGGCTCGGGGTCTGCTTTTCCACAAGCGAGACGTTGTGGAGGACATGAACTTTTACGACGACATGAACGATTTGTCCATGCACAGTCCTCCGAAAGTCAAGCGTCCCAGGGCTGGACGCGGGCTCGTTGCTCCCGCGTGAGTTGTATTATTATTCCAGTATCATATTTTTCGTACACGGAGCGAAGTAGTGCACTTCACTTTCTTGATGGATATACCGCAACAGAGTACATTCACAGCATAAAATACATGGACACCATGGGACCCTCTAGTCGTTAATGAGTTCGGACACGCTCCAATCCTCGAAGCTGCCATCTGGCAGATACCGTCGGATGATAAGCGGTATTTTGCGTTGAGAGAGCTCTTTTATGGCAATTTGCAGAGCATCGGTTTCGCCATCCAAGGGCACCAGCACAGGGGCATTCATGCTGTTCGTGCAGATGAGCAGGCGACCACAGACAATTGGAAGGCGGAAGAGCACAGACCTAATCTGCAGCGCCCGAGTACCCAATATCCGTGCGCGTTCGTATTTTGTTAGATACGGAGTCGTGACCCGGACTTTGTTGGGTTGTCGTTCGCCAGCGAGTCCCGAGCTCGTGGGGCCCTCCTGCTGCTCGTCTGCGCGCGCCATTTCTTGGTCGTGCTCCGCGCCGTTCACACCGTTGACCTGGGCGCCGTCTTCGCCCGTGCCCTCGCCGTCCGGGTTCTCTTGGTCCTGCATGTCCGGAGCGAGAAGGTCATAGTTGTCCTACGCGGCGTAAAGACGTAGACAATCGCAGATCGAGGTAGGTTTTACACACAAAAGCTTCGTCTCCGTTGAAACTGGGAGAAGAGATATTTTATCGGATGCTGTGCTTGCTTCTGCATTGTACTGCCTACCTGGGGCCCTCGTAGTCGAAATCATCCCCTCCGCCTCCGCCATAGCCGTCGTCAGACATGCTTTACAAAAAAGTTTTGAGTGGAAAACACAAGCCGGTTTCAAACTCCGACTGATTGACTTGTTGACAGCTGTGTTCGCGCCGCCAACTCCGAGCGTTCAGGCGAATAACAGGGACCCACTCAACGCTGGTTCCTTATCGCGGTGGCGCTGTTTCACCTGTGCACCAGTGACGCGCGGCTGACCGCTTCGGATTGCCAGCCTTGAACAACTTCGACGTCTTCTCCATTCATTTCACGATCTCGTGTCCCTGAACCGCACATTTTTTTGTATCTTGGAAGATGGACACAAATATTCACTGTGCCCTGCACTCACGCATCCAAAGCAATTCTCTGGTCTGAAAAGAAAAATGAATGGGCAAACTCCGCCATCAAGCATCACGGCTTCGCGCCTTCTTGGGCTTCTTCTCCCTCTTTGGAATCCTCTTCACCAAAAGTAGGCTGGGTTCTTGTAACCAGCTCGCATCCGACATCTGGCAGAAGAGAAGATACAACTCTCCTGGTACTCCCTGCTCTGTCCCTCTTCCAGCCGTGCCACAAGGCTTGACGAGGAGCCTTTTCTTTCTCTGTCCTTGCATTTATTCTTCTGTACGAACGCTGTGGACTATGAAATGAACGATTTCGCAATCTCCGCCGTAGAACCGGTTCGAAACGTAAATCGTTCAACTTCTTGACGTGACAGTGCAACCTCTATCGCCCGCAAATTCAGGTCCTCACCAAAAACCAGTCAATATCGATCAACTTCACGATGATTTTGGCGCCAATTCGGCAGCAGAATATTAACTGAGGCATCGAAGAATCGCAACTTGGAAACCTCCTTTTTGGCATGGTATGTGATGTGAATAGGAAAAATTAATGTGAAGGTGCACTTTTGCAAGAGAGCGGCATTCACACCGTCGCTCCGCTCAAATTCGGCCTGTGTTTTTGATGCACACCTAGTTCTTTCTCCTGAACCACCACCACCCTCACTAGACTCCATCTACTTACCTTGTTCTACCAACCTCCCTTATGCCTCAGAAAGGACCCGCTGCTCGTTCTTGGGGGACACGTTTTGATACACTCCCTTCTTCTCCTCCTCCTTCCCCGCAAACCCGCGAAACCGCCCTTGTGCAAGACGTCAACGCGACCGGCCTTGAGGCCAACAACATCAAAAAGGTAGAGAAGATGCCCCACGACGCCAGCGTGTTTGTCGGCAGGTAAGATCAAGTCGTTCATCAGCTCAGTTCTTCTTTTGACAACGTGTTCAGCCTTCCTACTAACGTAGAGCAACCGGAGCTGACCCGCTTACTTTCTGAACATCTTTCCGAGCATGCCGAGGTCAAGAGCGTCAAGCTCGTCAAGGACTCTAAAGGCGGCGTTTGTGCATTCGTTCAATGCCAGGTTGTTTTTCCTCTACTTTTTTTTTGTTTTCCCAACCGACGCGTTTTTTTCGATGAAGGATGCCGCTGCAGCTTCTTCTCTAATACACACTCTTCATTCTAATGCTCCAAAACCTTTCTTGGGCCGTGTTCTACGCTACGAGCCAGCGCGCGCCTTTCGGACATTGTTGATATCCTATCGGTGATTTTTTTCTCGCCCATTTTTTTTCGCAATGTTGAAAGTGTTGTACTAGTACACCGGTTCAGTTTGTCCCCTCTGAAGACCGCGACAAGGGTGGTCAGACCATCCAGTTGGATCCCCCTCTAGCGATGAGGATGTGGCGCCCACGGAATTCAAAGTATCGTTTTCAGATCTATCAACTTACCCTCGCAGCCGACAACTTCTTCCAGGTTCTTGGTTCTTCAGTACAACACAGAGGCAGTCGATGCCGAGAACCACGCAAATGCCGTTCGTGATGCTGCTGACGATCCGGGTCTCTTTTTCCAGCCCGTGTTGTTCGATGAAGACACGCTCCGCAAGCTCTGCACCCATTTCGGTCCACTGGAATCTTTTGCGTTGTTCCACAATCCCGACGCCGCTAGAGGTGAGCACTGAGTACCTTTTCACATGATGCCCAGCGTTAATTGGGTTTCATTCCAGACCAGGAGACTAATGGGTATCCGCTATATCCACATCCTCACAACGGCCCCCGTCTCGCTGAGATGGATCGAGGCTGTTTCGAAGTAAAATGGGAACACCGCGACGACTGCGTTAGCGCATTAATGGTATGCTTTCCGAAACTGGCGGTCTACCTCTACTTTACGACTTTGTAGACTCTCCGGCGTGTTCCTCACCTTACCGTGACGTGGGCTCATCAGCCTGCGCCGTTCGGGTTCGAACATCAACACGGACGATTCTCCTCAAATCAAATTCATAACCACGGAACACAATACCCCTTCCATGTACAAAACTCCACATCTCCTAGCCAGCCTCGTAACGATTCGTTCAATGCGTCCGCTGGCACAAACTCCGCGCACTCTACCAATAATGGGCTGCCGCCTCATGGGAATGCTAGCACAGACAAATCTTCATCTGCCACCTCTACGAGCACGGACGATTGGAAGAGGATTACCGCCCCTGTCTACGATTCCTCTGCTTCTTTCCGAAGCCCCGCGTTTTTTGACGCGCCTTCTAATTCTTCGAAGGAGTGGAGCGATGTTGATTTCCCGCCTCTCAGTGACGCCAAGGGTGATCGCAAGGCCGAGCGTGGTGTTTGGGGCGACAAAAAGCTCACCGCTGATGAAGGGGAGGAGAGGTCAGTCGGTTATTCCAGTGCTTTTCTTCTGCTAACACACGTCCAGGCCCCCATCTTCTCTCGCCGTCGTTACTGCGAATTCAAGCACGATGAACCATGACAACGACGTCGTCTCCGAGCAGAGGGAAGAGCAGGAACTGGACTTGCTTGACACGCCAGCTCTTGGAATGTCGCCGATCACTCCCAAGACGTGCAACTCGCAGTTCCCTACGACTCCGACGAGCACCGATGGCAACTTCCCAAGCTCGTCTTTCCACGATTACGAAGGCCACGAGAAGCCCGGCTACTTCGAAGACACCAAGGATCTTGATCCTACTACTCTCTTTGTCGGTGGTCTCGAGATGTATGGGGTAGACGCGTGGGACGAGGAAAAGATCCGCGCCTTCTTCGGGAGGTTTGGTGGATTGGAGTCGGTCCACGTGGTTAAACCTGGTCAGTCTTTTTTTCCCGCTTTATTCTTGCTGTACCTAATGCAGATATAGTCAACGGGCGTTCCGCATTTGCGTTCGTCAAATTTGACAATACGGATGCTCCCGCTCGTGCCGTGTCTGAGGAGGTAAAGTTTGTGTTCCGACTTCGATTTTCAGTGCCTAAATACCCTTACAAATAGCATAATCGCGTATACAATGGGAGGGCCATGAGAGTCCAACTTCGAGACTGTAATCCCCCTCGTGGCGGCAGCTGGAGATACGGCGGTCGCGGTCGCGGTCGTTTCTCATACGCTCCACAGCGTCGCTACCCAGCACGCTCCCATGAGCCGCCGATCGCCGATTTCCACCGGGACCATTCGACTTCAGCGGACGAGGTCGCTAAGATAGCCAGTCTTTCCATCCGCGACGAGAGCGCCGCAGAAGCCGTATCCCGAGAAGAACAAGCTGACTTGGCAGTGGCGTCTGTAGAACAAGAGGTTCAGCCAGCACCGACTGTTGCTCGCCAAGAGCAGTCACAGTCGTGTCCTGTATCGCGTCGGTCCTCACCGGCACCGACTTACGTCACTGAACATCCGCCCCAGCCCGCATATCGAGAGTGGTATGACGAGCCAGCGTCCGCCACCGTGACCCCTCCACCTCACACTGCCAGCGTTACTGGGGCTCCTTATCCCGCGCCGTACTATCCTCCACCCTGGGGTCACTCGTATCCTCAACAAATGCCATACGGTGTGCCCTACTATGCAGGCTATCCAGGGTATCCCATGCAAGGCGTACAGCCGCCTTCGCAAGCTTATGCGAGCCCTGCTGGGTCGGACGCCAGTGGACCTGCTTCGGGCCCTCCGCGTCCCTGGCCGGCTATGGGGATGTATGGGGTGCGAGTTCTTTTACACCTCTGAGTCATGTATGCTCACCCGGTTTTCTCTCCAGGGATACGTGTCTTACCCGGCGTATCCTACAAGACCACCGAACACGGGTACATCGAGCCCTCGTAGCCAGGCGCCTTTGCAGCCAACGGGATTCATTCAGAACGAGGCCGGAACTCTCATACCTGTTTACCAGCCCGACGCGCTTGATCACTACATGGCGTCGAACCAATCACCCCCCGCGTCGACCCCACCAGCACCGCCCAACGGAGCGACATGGCAGCAATACCCGCCTCCTCTTTTCCCAGCTCAGGCTCATCCCATAGTGGGCATGCCTCGGCCGTTCCCGCCGCCAACGGGGCCGAATGGTGGCTGGGCTCCCGGGCAGTTCCCCTCCCAACCTTCTTTTGGTTCCCATATCTCTAACCGTCCCGCGAATTTTCGTGGCGGGTATCAAGATCTAGGCCAGGGAATGGGTCCGAATGGTCGTCGTCCTCCTGGCCGTCGTGACCAGCTTCCGAATGCCAACGTTCCGAACAACAATCGGAACGGCGCTGGTCGGGGTATGCCGGGCCGTCCTCGTGGTGGTGGGATGCATCATATGGGGCAAATGCAGCAGCACCTTTCGCGACCTGGGCAGTTCGTTTCCGGACCCGCGGACTGGAACCAGTGGGCTGTGTCTGCTAGTCGCTGAGTGTCGCATCTTCGTTCTTTTCTCATTTTCATGTACCATCTTTCCTCCCATTCCCTTCATTTTTGATCAAAACTCGTCGCTTGATCTTTCTTCAAAACGTCCATTCCACTGGAACACAATAACGCCTGCAGCACACGCAAATTCACATCGCCACTGATTTGAATTCGCACTCACAGCACTCAAAGACATTTTCCCCAGCATCGCATTTGGCATCGCACTCATCGTGCACTGTATTTATCTCATTCAACAGTTACTTTATGTTCGACGCTTTCGCTTCATATTCGTTTTGAACTTGCGCATCTTCTCTCACTTTGTACCCGCTGTAAACATGCTATCCACACGTCCACGCGACTCTACGTTCGTTACAACATGTACTGTATGTAATACATTGTCTCTAACAGCCTTGTTAGGTCCGTATGCTCCTTTCCACGGCAATAAGCCACTGTCCCAAGTTCACCCAAAACTGTCTTTGAACATTCGTGGCGGCCATCCAGCAGAAGAAGATCCAGAAGTGAGTCGACTCTTCCACATTGTTCACATACCATATTCCCGGCTTGGGACTGTCGCCGCTTCCGGGGAACTTTTCGCCATCATGTTGGCATTGAGTACGGCTAATTTCCCATGTGAGTGAAGTGAATGGGGGAATGCGCAACGGCTGCTGTTACCGGCACGGATGGGGATGCCATTGCGAAAAGACAGGTACTACGCCGTCGTTGCCCAGTATTCCTCGCCGATTTTGGAGTCTGGATCTCTGTCATGAGAGGGTGTTTGCTGGCCGAGAAAAGAAGGAGAAGGTCGGAGAGCAGTAAAGTCGAATTTGCCCATCAGGCGAGCAAGCAGGTACAGAGATGGGATGGTAATGTGGTATATCGACGGTGCATGGAAATTTTGAAGGGAGTCGCACCTGTGCGTCTGGAAAATGGCGGGTAAGTGGCGTTCCTTGAATCGTAGAAAATATGACGACCATGCACGTAACATGACTTCGATAAAACGTCTCTGGCTCGACATATCCTTCTCCGCTGGATTCGCGTTCGTCTGCGGCCTGGAAAGTAGTGTCGAATGGAGTCGCATCGCGGGATTCTGCCCAATCAGATCTCCACAGCTGCTTCACCAGGGATAGCAATGATGTGTCCCGGTAGGTCAGAGAACGGCAGTCTGCGTGCACATCGAACGCAGCAGGCAGGAAAGGCGACAGAAACGCCAGGATATGAATCCCCTTCCCCAAGATCGAGCCTATGGATAAAGGTCTTACTGCCGGTGCGGCATCGACGCGCTCGCCCAGCAGATAGACCGCTTGCGTACCGCGAAAAGGTGAAGAGACTGACCATTCTCAACATGACGACAAGCTGCTACGATATGGGCACATACTAGCATTCACAGATAAGACCATCCTCGGACGGGCGTTGGGCCCAAAATGGCCTTGCTTGATGAGGGACTGGAGCTTGATTATGGTTGGACCTCCCTCCAAGAAACATCAATGCCAAAAGTTATATACTAGACAGTCGAACGAACCACTGAATGGCCTAAGAAATGTAGAGGCCGGCTGGCAGACCATTCGGGATATTGTCCCTGGTCAATCTGTCTACCATATCGGGCGTGCTTGTGAGTTTCGGAGTGCGCCATGCCGTAGTCCACTGAGTGCAACGTCAAGCTCCTTTCAATCTGTAAATGACCAAGAACATACCGGTACCGCCCATGAGCGCATAATACACCTCACAAGCTCGGTCGTGCAATGAACTGACGGGGCCCACACTGATGGAGTGAAAAATATAGTATCGGCAACGGCCTCGAAGGCGGAAGAGGTGACTCGACAAACTTCACGAATATTGTGCGTCTCCGAGTCCCTCTAGGAAGGTCTTGATTGAGATAATTTTCAAAATTTCCCCACCAGAACGTGCCTGCGCTGCCGAGAAATCCTTGAACGACAACAAGGGGTATATGTTCATCGACGAGATGCTCTGGAGATTGGTTGATATCGCTCAGCATCTTGTGTAACCACGCTCGACGTGGAGAGGTTTCAGGACCGCTCAATTTTGAAGTCCAGAAAGACGCAAGCCACGTTCTAGCACATCCCGAACAAAAGGCAGGCGGTGTCAAACGAGAGAGAGATTGATTCAAACCGTCATCGGCGTCTGCCAATCAACACAAGTTGTGTCCCCCACTTCCATAGGAAGAGACTGCAACTGGATGGGTATTCTGAAGACAATGCTTGAACAGAGTGACAGATTCGAGGAGGTGGCGGATGGCCACTTCGAATTACTGTAAGTCACTTTTCGCACCGTGCAAGTTGGGGTCGGACTGAAGAGAAATGAAGGTAGACTGGTAGCCACTTTATCGGGAGCATTGGGAGTCATATTGGTACTGTGATATGTAGCAGGAACCGAGTACCACCAAGTTCAAAAGTCAGATCATATCCACCCCCGGGCCATGTTGATCTTATCACTTTCTTATCGCCTTCCCTTCAAGTTCCCACCCCCGGGCTCCCCCCTTTCAGTGGAGACCGCTCGGTTGATCCATCCTCCTCCTCCTCCTCCCAATATTGTTTGAATCACCTCTCTTGCACCCTCAGAACATATCGTATCAGTCTTCAGAGTCCAAGCCGTAACACGGAGACCGTGTCCTTGATGAAGCGGGACTACACAGTTCGAAGTCTCGTCTCGCACTGACTCGGAGGAAGTACAGGAACGTGCGGTTTCAGTCTGTCTCGGAAACCTAAGGCAAGCTGGTGTCTAAGGTCTGCGTGTGGTTTCAGTCTGTCTCGGAAACTCAAGACAAGCTTGGTGTAAGGTCCGAGTCCTATGCGACTTCAGTCTGTCTCGGAACCCAAGACAAGCTGGTGTCTAAGGCCTAAGGTCCTATGCGGCTTCGGCCTGTCTCGGAAACCCAAGGCAAGCTGGTGTCTGAGGTCTGCGTGTGGTTTCACTCTGTCTCTAACCCAAGTGAGTGGTGACTCAGACGAGCTGGTGTCTAAGGTCCTATGCGACTTCAGTCTGTCTCGGAAACTCAAGTCGGACAAGCTGGTGTCTAAGGCCTAAGGTCTGCGTGTGGTTTCAGTCTGTCTCGGAAACCCAAGACAAACTGATGTCTGAAGTCTGCGTGCGGCTTCAGTCTGTCTCGAAAACTCAAGATAAGCTGATGTCTAAGGTCTGCGTGCGGCTTCAGCCTGTCTCGGAAACCCAAGACAAGCTGGTGTTTAAGGTCTACGCGGCTTCAGTCTGTCTCGGAAACCCAAGACAAGACAATGTCTGAGGTCCTATGTGGCTTCAGTCTATCTCGGAAACCCAAGACAAGCTGATGTCTAAGGTCTGCGTGCGGTTTCAGTCTGTCTCGGAAACTTCAGACAAGCTGACGTCTAAGGTCCTAGTCCTGAGTCGTAGATGGTAGGCGGAGAGGGGATTATTTTATTCAGAAGTGTGAGAGCCATAAACGTCTTACTTTGGCCGGAACATTCTCTCAGCCCTGAGACTCTCGATGCACTGCAGAGCCCGAACCATTCGCTGTCGGGTTGACGCGGAGCAGAATTTCTACCTCGCGAAACGACCTCCTGCAAGTAAGCATTTGAACAAATCCAATTCATATTATTTCCAGTCTGTCCAGGGCGAGGTCCTCACAGCACCAGTACATAGCAAAAACTACAGAACAATGAGGTGACGACAGCGGGGGTATGCATGCAAAAGATGGTGGTAGATTGTATGCGACTTGAAGGATAGGCAGGCGGTATTTGCAATTGTACACTCGTGAAAGAAAATTAGGTGATGCGGTCTAATGAAATTGGCTCGTATATATCGTGCGTGGCTGGATGTTTTCGTCAATCAGCAACGCGCTTTCAGCGCATGAAATGGACGCACGCATAAGTTTTTCGTCAGTCTAGAGATGATGGGCATGATAGTCGTAACTATGTGCAATTCGAAAGCAAAGGGATTGGAGGAGAGCTAAGAAGCAAGTCAGCAACAGGAGATGGGAAAGAACAAAGTAGTTACCATGAGGGGAGAGGACATTATCGGCTGTTTTCGCCGCCATTACCGGTATACCACGACAATCGGACGCTTCCGACGCCAAAAATGTACACCTTTGCGCGAAGCCGACAGACCTAAATACTCTCGATATGAGCATCATATGCGGCGTTCCAACTTCCATGCTTACCGTGTCTGCGACGTCGGCGTCTTTAAAGTGTACATGCAAGTCGTCATTCGGCATCCTCGTAATCTGGCTCACTTCGCCGAAGCTCTGCAATCGTTTAATTCAGAGAGCACGCTTTGGAACGAAGAGCTAGGCATAATCGCACCTCGCACCACCGCTTTGCGGCGTCAAACTTGCGCGTATCGCCAGCCGCAATCCCGCTGATGACGAGTTTCTTCTTCCGTTTCGCGCGAGGACCAATCGAGGCAAATGAGACACGGGGGAGAGTACGGCTCTTGTTTTCGGAAGTATACGCAACTTCTGGTCTGTTGGCGTGCTTCGCTGGCTGTTGATCGGAGTTATGATTCGAGGTAGCGAGGCGTGACCCAGGTTTCAGACCAAGGGGTACTCTCGGAGGCATGCCGATATACCCGTCGCAGGACATCGTCGAAGTCGCACGAGGCGATGAGGGGCGCGAGAATGCACTCAGCTCGTCTAGATACGACGGGCTAGGACCAGACCAGATGGAGAACGATGACGCGTTATCACCCAGCTTGAGAACGTTCCCAGCAGAAGAACGACTTCGAGCTCGAATAGACTCGGCAGCTGGACTCTGCGGTGGAGTAGCCGGAGTATCTCCATCCACCGTAGTCAATGTTGTCGATGTGTACGTATGGTTCGACGACATGCTGGGACGCGAACGCGTATCCGCCTGGGGCCACGGAAGGTTGAGAGACAGAGATTCCAAAGTGCCCCAACACACTGGGCCGCCATCTGGACTTGATCGATGACGGCGGCGAAGACTGATTCTCCTGCAGGACGTTGATCGCGGACAAGCTGGACGATCGCGTGTGTCGCGAATGCGCAGTGTCTGTGCTGCTGCGTGGCGCGCGAGGGAAGAACATCCCGCCGCGAGTCGGGGTTCGCACTGCTTCGCCAGATGAAACCGCAAGTGAAGACGCTGGCGAATGTGACCGGAAAGGGTTGTGGAAGCTGCGGAATGACGAGGGAGTTGGCAAAAGTGTGGAAGAACCTCGCCGGGAAGGAGTCGTCACGGGCGTCTCAGGCAGCTGTTGAAACGGGCTCAGAGGTCGACATACAGTTGAACCGACAATCACCGCACCTCCGGTGGAAGGGGTATATCATCTTCGAGCAGATCGTAGCTGCTGAAGGAGACAGCGCTGGTGTTGAAGTTGGGTCTTCCAAGTTCTGGATAGGCCAGATATGGATTAGACCTCGTTCCCGTCTGAGGCGGTGGCGCATCATCAACATCATCGATGATAGCTGAAGCCGACTGTTGCTGGTCCTGTATCCACTTGTCCAGCATGCTAGAGCGCCTACGACGCGGCTGCAGCAGAAGAGGCGTTATGTTGAATGGGTCGTCCTCTGCGGCGGTATAAGGGGGTTCATCACATTCGAAGGTCATGGAGGACTGCCCTAGAACGCGAGGAAGCACGCGTGCCGACTGAGGAATTGGGTTCGTACGCGTCCGCATCGCGTGCTAGAGTTGTGAAGTCGGATACAAGTGTATTGTGCAAAAAGAACAGAGTTTTACACGGGAAAGAGATACAGAGAGAGGATAGGACAGGTCGAAAGATTCAGCAAGTCATGGCGGTAGATGGTGGGAAGAAGGGTTGAATTATGGGGCGTGACCTGACGATATTATCCAGAACGCCTCGTTGCTTGATCGCTTCCCAATTTGGTAGCCGGCTAGACCCATCCCTGCATTCAATCACGGGCCTCCGACCAAAGCGAGCTAGTGATCCGTTCCAATATGTTTTCGAACAGTTTTGCGGAGGGTGTTTCCGAATATCTTCGCAGCAGAGGGAACGCGTCATTGGATTCGGCAGCGGTTTCAGCTGTATGCGCATCACTCGCGTCTAGCAAAGTCACCAGTTCGGTGTCCACTGGCAGACTGCCGAGAAAGTTCAACCCTTCGCGCTTCGCCATCTCTTCCCTCCGCCGGTCGAGAACACGTTGCTAATCTCCCCGCAACACGGACACACATATCCACTCATGTTCTCGATAAGTCCGAGGATGGGCAGGTTGACTGCTCGGGCGAATGAAAGGCATTTCATTGCATCCATCAGAGCTACTGCTTGAGGTGTAGTGACGATGACCGAGGAAAGACGCGGGTGAACGGGAGCCATATGCTCTAGAAGCGAAAGGTGTTCGTCAGACGTGCCTAGCAAAAGACAGCACAAGTTAAATGAATTTTGCAGAGCGGACGCTAGGCTGTATGTGGCTCACCGGGAGGCGTATCGATGACCAGATAATCCAACTCTCCCCATCGGACGTCGCTCAGAAACTGCCGTATCATCCCATTCTTCTTCGGACCTCTCCAGACCACGGAGTCGCCCTTCTTCTTGAGAAGGAACCCAACGCTCATACATGCCAGGCGTGCGTCAGGTCCATCAGCGTAAACCGGGACCCAGCCGTCGCTGCTCTGATGCACCCCGTGGCCGTCCAGGCCCAACATGCGAGGAATCGAGGGCCCGGTGAGGTCGACATCGAGAATACCTACGCGAGCAGTCGGAGAAGAACGGTATAGATTGAGAGCGAGCTGGGTGGACACTGAGGATTTCCCAACACCACCCTTGCCGGCCAAGACAATAATGACGTGCTTGACGGACTGCAGGCGTCGCGAGACTGGTGTTTCCGACGACATGTAAGAAAAGGACTATTGGTTAGTCATTGCAAAAGAGATCACGGACACGTGATTCTCGCATCGCGATTGATTACGCGTAAGTAACACTGGCAGTAAAGTACAAGATGGTAATACAGGGTCCGCTATATATTGAACAGCTCAGGTTTGAGATTCTGTGCAATGTTAGATCAGAGATAGCACTGGGAAAAAGCGTACCATTTTACATAATCGGGCAACGAGACCGGCCAGCTGGAGGAGCGTCCCAACCCCTTCCAAGATACGCATATGCGTGAAACCAATTTCCTGTGCTCGAATGAGTATACGGGTGAGAGACAAATGGAACGAGTATCACTTTGATGTACTCCAGTTTCGTGTACTCGGGTATTCTGCACATATATCAGACTCGGAACTTCGAGAAGCAGCAAGCTTGAAGTACGCACTCGTCAAAGATCTTGACAACCCGGAATACAGTCACGACAATGTCCACAGCACTATAGCCCTGACCCCAAAGCTCATTCAGCTTTTCCATGGAAGTCTCGATGTTGCCTTTAACGCAGGCGCGAATCATGGCTTGAACGATGATGGGATGAGGCTGGTCGCAGACTTTGAAGACATTGTCCCCAGATACAAATCCGAAGCCAGAATGGGTCGACTGCAGATTGTTGATTGCTTGCCGCATATCTCCTTCCGAGGTGAATATGAGCGCAGTCAGGCCATCGTCATTATATTCCACCTGTAAAAAGGGTTATAGAGGATCCGCACCGTAGCCGTAGCCACTCACCTTCTCCATTTCACAGATTTCGAGCAGTCGCTTCAGGATCTCCTGATCTCGCAACTTGGCGTATCGCAATATAGCACATCGACTTTGGATAGGTTCAATGATCTTGTTGCTCATATTACAAGCCAGGCAGAATCGGGTGGTATTGGAGAATATTTCCATGGTGCGACGCAGGGCTTGTTGCGCGCCAGCAGTCATACTGTGAAAATCTGAGAATGGAAGAAGTAGAGAGGACCTTGCATACCTATCTGCCTCGTCGAGAATGACAATCTTGTGGCGGCCGCGGGGCAGGGTCACTTTCTTCTGCGCAAAGGCTTTGATTTTATTCCGCACGACGTCGATACCACTGACGGCAATTAAGACCGGAGGTCAGAAGGCGCGACTGCAACGTACCGCTCATCCGACGCGTTCAGTTCGAGCACGCCCTCTTTATACGCATCTCCCAAGAGTTGGTGTGCGAGACAATGTATACTGGTCGTTTTGCCAATCCGGGCATTCCCTATAGAAGTCATGAGGAGCAGATCAACACAGATGACAAACGAGAGAACCGATATTATAATGTGAGGGCAGTTCCCTCCCTCGCGATGACTTTGAGACGGTCAATCGTGTCGGCGTTGCCACGACATCGTCCAACACGACTGGTCTGTACTTTTCAACCCTTATACAAGTCAATAGATGGTTTCAGCCAAGAAAGACACGTACCAGGGAAGCTCATACGGAATTTCGGCCGCTTTCGATGTGGACATGGAAAAGAGCGCGTTATTTGTCCGAGCCAAAACCAGCGGCATCTCTCATGACCTCCGTCGCTGGTGGGACACTCCGCTCGTTTCTCCACTCCGGTGAGGCACTCTGACATTATTGTAGGTCTCGTATTAAGTCATCCCGAGGCAGAAGAGGTTGCAGATTTTCGTCCTCGGATGCCGGCGTTGCCAGTCGTCAGCGAGCTATCCCCCACCCCGGCTCGACTACCGCGGCGTCTCCGAGAATATTGTGTACAAGTCCACCAACGCTATCAACCGGAAGGCGCCTCTTCCGCATGATGCATCCAGGCAGTCGCGCGCGCGTACACCGAGCTGAAAGCCATCTCAAGCGCTCTCAATGTGCAGCGGAACGCCCGTTCTGCCGTTGGGGAGCGCATCCGTCGTAGTGCGCAGGAGAACAACACCGAGTCAAGGAGGCTGCGATGGCCGAAGCCATAAAAATTAAAGAGGACATCGCACGGCTCGAACCTGCTCTGGCTTCCGTCGAGGAAAATCTGCTGGCGCGGCTCTGGCAATACGAACGACACGCACCCCTCGTCGCCCCTCGGTCCAGAATCCGCCGCCGTGACGCTCTCGGTGCATGGCCAAGAGCTGCTGCCCGTCGATTCCAGACGCGATCACGTGATGATTGCGCGAAAATTCGGGCTGGTCGATTTTGGAGGGCGCGGCGAACCGTGACCGGGTCTGCCTGGTACTACCTTCTTCATGAAGCGGCGCTCCTTGAAATCGCTCTAACGAATTACGCCATGTCCATCGCGACCAAGCACGGATTCGCACCCGTGATGACCCAGACGTCGTTCGGTCGGGACATCGCTAGCAGGTGTGGCTTCCAACGCGGGACGACCCGACTTTCCCGCATCACAAAATAACACCCATCAACTCGAAAACACCAACCTTGTCTTATCCGCCACCTCGGAAAACCCCTCGGTGGCATGTTCGCGAGCAAATTGTTCGTCGACACGGCGCTACCACTCAGGGTCGTTGGGTTTGGACGCGCTTTCCGTGGGAAGCGGGGGCCGCGGGGCGGACACACGTGGACTGTACCGCGTGCACCAGTTCAGCAAAGTGAGCTGTTCGCAGTGACGAAAAACAAGAGGACAGCGAAAGGATGATGGAGGACATGAAGGCGGTGCAAATGGCTATAATGAATGGTCTGAGCGTTCCGTACAGGTACTCGCCTTGTTCCCACTCTCACGACGTTGATGTTCCTCGCTTAGAATCCTGGATATGCGACGGAAGAGTAGGCGCCAGCGCGTACAGGAAATACGACATCGAGGCGTGGATGCCTGGACGCGGGGCGTGGGCGAGGTTTTCTCTATCCAACTGTACAGACTATCAATCCCGCGCCTTCACATCCGGTACCAAGTCAACTCCCAGGACAACGAAACCGACTACATTCGCCTACACATTGAACGGGACGCTGCGGCGATCCCTCGCCTCATTACGCGCTACTGGAGAACGGCGCAATCTTCGATAAACAGGGCGAGCTGGTGGGCATCGCGCTACCCGAAGTCTTAAGGCCGTTTTGGATTGGAGGACTGGACAGAACGATCATACAAGGCGATGAGACCCGTACAAACATAAGCATTCCTGTTAGTTTACACACATAGATACATAATGCCTCCACTCAGTATTATTATTGTTGGCGACCCAGCGATTTCAATCGGCGAATGGTCGGCGAACGGGTCTTCCACGTCGACGAGTGCGCTTTGAAGCAGCAGGGGCTCTCGAACTTCGCCCTCCGGAGCCGGAAGCGCTTCTTCATCCCGAGATCGTCGCATAGTCTCGGGTCCTTGAAGGCCCGGCGACATTGTGCGATTCTTCGTCTGAAGAATCATAATCACTGAAGTCAGACAACGACCCCCTGTGTAGACCTCGCTGCTTCATCGTCATCCGACAGAGTGGACGGCCGGATTGGCGCGGGCAGGTTCTGCGACGAGGACCCAGTGCTTCAAAATTAAGGTCCTGGAGATCAGGATGCATGTTCGCGT
>QVIE01003261.1:0-55198 GCA_013387415.1 Panellus pusillus
ATGGTCTCGCAGAGACAGATTCATTCGAATCGCTACCGGATGAATCGGATCCAGAACTTGAGTCCGAAGAGTGTTCGCTTCCCATTTGCCCGCAAGTGCGGCGCTGCCGCCCTGCTCGAACAGTGCCATGCGCGTTTCCAACATACGAATCTTTTCGGCCTCGACATCCTCGTCCATGCTCTTCCGCTTAATGCCCCCCGTGCCCGTACCCTTCCCGTCCGATTCCGCTTCGTCGCAGGTGCACGCAGTGGACGCAATACAAAAATTGTACAGTTTCGTCAAAACCGAGGTCGGAAGAAGGTCAATCTCTAGCTCGATTTCTTCCGTGCTCTGTGATTATGGCATGACTCGGTCATGGGCCGGAGAACGGATGGGCGGAGAAAACGCACGTCTTTGATTTCGGGAACACCCTCATGAATGATTTTGATGACTTTCTCAAGTTTTGGTCCGTCCAGTTGCGCTATAGCCTCGCTGAGGTCCTTCTTCTGCTCGAATGTAAGGACGTCGTTGTCGGCTATCGGCTTTTTGCCCTTCTTCTTGCTCGGAAGCGTCTTCGCCTGCTTGTTGCTGCTGCTCTTCGATGAAGAAGCGACAGGACCTTTGTCGCGTCGCTCCTTTTTCTTCTTCTCCTTTGGCTTGCCTTTCAGCGCTTGAATATTGCCCCGCATGAGCTCAATCTGGCTTTCCATCAGAGCAATGCCTGATGGGGGTGGGTCAATATATACATCAAGTCGATGACGAAAAATACGTTGGCTGTCCTCGTCATCGCTGTCCTCATCTTCGTCGTCGTCGTCCTCCTCGCTGACATCGTGAAGAGGTGGCAAACCACTCCATTTCTCATCGAAGAGACGCTGGAGTTCGATGCCCCCTGGTTGACCATAGTACCAGAAGGGTTGAACGCAAAGCAATTCCGGATCATGAGTTTGAAGTCCTCGTAAAACTTTTGAGCGCTTGGATACTCGTTGTTGTCAAGCTTCTTGCGCATGGTAGATAGATCCATTGGCTTTTTGACGACTTTGGGATAGTTCGGAATCTCAAGTTTAATGTGATCTATCGTAAAGAAGACTCGTTTCGAACGGCGCGGATGATGGAAACCAGGCCACATACCAACGGGCTCATAAAAACGGGTTAGCCATATTATAGTATTGTTTGCGATGCATCAAAGAAAGCAAGTTGTTGCAAAACTTGAGCTGCTCTGCTGTGCCGTCGTCCTAACACGCCTGGTTTTTCGTTGTTTTTTCGGAGCATCGGCGTATGGAAGATCTTTGGGCGGTGGAGGATGTATCTCGCGCTTCGGCCGACCAACTACCTCTGCTGCATCTGAGCGTCGAATAACAGGCATCGACGTAGACGCACGTCGGGGCGGTTGAGCCTTCTTAACAGGGGCAGCAGGCTGAGGCACTGGCGGGGGCGTGGATACTTTCTTGACAACAACAGGTTTTGCCTACGATCCCGACGGCGGTGAGAAGACAATACAGAGAAAAGTGAAAGCTCACCTCGGCTGGTGGCGGAGGTTCTTGATTTGTTTGTCAAAAACCTCTTCCAAATGCCGAGCCATGGCACTAATGGGGTGGTCCACACCATTGAAAAGAACACAATTTTTGACAATCAAGCGGACGTCGGCGATGAACTCGTCGGCGGTAGCGTAGCGGGGATTTTGAGAATTGGGATCTGGTTTAGAAGGGTTGGAAGAATTGAGTTTCCGCTCAATGGTGGACAGGTCCATGGGGGTGCGGACGATGGAAGGGTAATGTGGAATGCCGAGCGCGACAGGATCGACAGGATGAAGGAAGGGAGGTGCATCCTTTTGCTTTTTCAGACTACGAATAGTGGAACTGCAGAAGCGCCATTGGGTCACATCGAGGGTCGGACGTTGTAACGATGTGGATGCGGGAACGTTCCCGTTGGACATCTCGGGTACGGGGGGTGGGGTGGCAGACTTGGGGAAGAGGGCGCAACACGCGGACACGATCAGCACGCCCATTACGGCGCACAACAAAGAAAGACTATGCTTACATGGGTGAATGAAGCTTTGTCTGCATCGGAAAGAATTCTGGGACGCTTTGCGGGCGGTGGCTGATCGTCGTGAGGGTCGGTCGGTGGTGGGTCTGGGGCGGACGTGTGGGGGGTGGACGCGTGGGGGGTGGACGCGCCGTTCGATGACGCCGGTGGACCAGCGCCGGGAGAGGTGGCAGGGGATTGAAGTTCAAAATCAGCCATGGTGATGTCGCCATTGGTGCCGTTGACGCCGTTTGACGCGTGAACTATTGGTGAGACAAATAAGTCGTCGGACCATACACGGACTGCGCAGGGACGCACCTGGCTCCTCCGGCGTGGGGAGGCTAGGAGGGGCTCGTGTCGCGCGTCGCTCTCCTGCTCGGGGAGATCGAGGTCAATCTTGAGCTCTGGCGCGACGATATTTGACACGGGGGTGGTGGGGTCGTCGACGGTCATAACGGCGGCGGCGACACCGTTGAGGACAACCACGGGGTCTGGGACAGGGTCGGGCTTGTCGTGGACGCCGTTGGGGACGATGACGGGCGCCGGAAGGGGCATGGACATCGGCGCGTCCATGGTCAAAAAGTCAAGTCACGAGTTACACAAGTAAACAGAAACAGTGGGGGTTTCGCACGCCCGATTTCACGTCCGGTTGGCTTAAATAGTCCCCATTGACGCCAAAATAAACATGTCAAAATATCCCACTTCCTCAGGAGCCATATCAGCCTACCTCCCCATTTCTCCAAGTCTGCCCGAGTCGACCGTCCTCTAGTCTGCCCCGAGTCTTCAGAGTCTCCAGAGTTCTTCCGGATCTCTCGAAGTCTTCGCAAGTCCGTCCTTGAGTTTACAACTACTCCTCCTCTTTCTCCTCCTCCTCGAGCTCCTTGCTGATATCCGCGAAAACGGGCTTGGGTTGGCTCGCCTTCCAAGCTATCACAGAGAGAAAAATATCGCCACGTCAGAGATCGCATCAGACATCATATCGCCCAGCCAGCACGTGAAATACCGGACTTGAGAAAAAAGAAGATACAAAAATTGCTCACCTGAAGTCCATTGTGGGTCGTCCTGCGTATGTGCGTACTTGAGCAAGGCCTCCCTCGGCTAGAAATGATCAGCCATGGCAACTGCGTCGCAAATGATCGGCTTACGTCCTCATCTCTCGTCGTGTCCCTGACCAGATTCTGGACGACGTGCTGGGTGGCACTCGCACCAACCCGTCCACCCTTCCCTGGCCCAGTGACCGGCAGCTCGGGGCGGCGCGCCTTCCTGGGATCCATCCTATCCTGGTCCCGCTTACGTTTATTTGTTCTGATGATCCCGTCTCCTAATCCCTCTGTAGCTCCGGGAACATGAATGGCTGGCGCCGCCAATGCATCCGACATGTCTTCAATTGTCGCCCTTCTCGGCGGCCCTTTATTCGCGAGCAATTTGGCACCATGCAGCGAAGTCTGTGGAGAGTACAATACACTTATTTGGCCACTCGAGAGACCCGTCAAGATCTATGCAATATTAGCGAGTTCCGCTCGACTCACGAATCTGCACGTACCTGATTGATCTTGGAATGCCAGTACACTTTGACAGGCGTAGCATCTACCTCCAGTGTCTTGACGACCTCCAACCCATTCTTATCAAAGAACATCAATTTGCCCTTGCCCCCTTTGGTCGTCGCCCCAGCGCCAGTAATGATGTATTTGTCGTCGGGACTGAACATGGCATTGGTGTTTGGATATAGTGTCGCGAGATCAGACCGCGTTGCAAGCGGTTTCTTGAATGCCCGTAGATCCCACACTGTATTGACCGGTTAATGCATATTTGACGCCGTACACGGAAAACGCCTACGTTTCACAGTGTCGTCACCTCCCCGTGTGAGCACAGTTCGGCCGTCGACCGAAAACACCAGGGAGCCGGTTTCAGTGCCCTTGACGTGAGCACCTTCTATGGAGGAATTGGGGCGCACGAAATTCGAGCTTGTTTGCCATACATGCAGAGCTCCGTCCAAGCACGCTGCACCCAGGTTAGCAGTTGGTGTCATAGAACTTCAGACGACGCACTCGCTCCGATCATGCTCCCGTCTGGCGAGTAAGCACACGAAGTAACTTTAGTTCGGGCCCCTCGTTCCTTCGACTTCACGACAATCACCGACTTCTGCTTTCGCTTATTTTCGACGTCCCATATCCTGTAAGATATAAGAATCAATCGCGGCTCTCAGAAATAGGTGACGTGCCGTATCGTCGAGTCGGCGGAGGACGTGATGAATAGCTTGGAATCTTTCGGATGCCACATGCAGGAGAACAACTCCCTACATGGCCACTAAAACGGTTATGATCCTGGATAGTGTACACTGCACGTCAACTCACGAAGTATTTTTCATGTCGCGAATGTAAGGGTCGCCCTTGACGTAGGTCGCCCTAATTATGAGTTAAGACTCTCCCCTGCTACGAGGACCGAAAAGAACGCACTCTTCTTCTCCATTTTTATCGTACAACTTTGCCTGGAGGGTTCCAGACACGACGAGGAATTTTTGCCCGTCGTTAGAGTACTTCAGGTCATGTATCTGAGTATTCGGTTAGCAGATGGGAGGAGAGCCTTGAACAAGCGCATACGTGATAGCTTCCGGCAGGCTCCCAGCTCTTGAACGGCTTACACCGGTAGTCCATACCGCCAAAGTCCCACAGCTTGCAGTCGTAATCATGGGAGCCGGATAAGACGCGCGCACCGGAGGGGTCGACGGTGAGTGCGGAGACGACCTTGTTGTGGTCCTTTAGGATGAGTTCGTGTGTCGTAGGGAACTGGGGGAGATCTGACTCTTGGTCGTCATCGGAAGGGTCGAACTCGGGTTCCTCCTGTTCCTGCGGTTTGTTTTCTGGGGGCGGCGGACTGGGTCCATCTTCATCATCTGAACCGTCATCCGGAAGGGGTGCTTTTGATGGTCCGGCGACGGGTGCTGCAGGCGGCTGGACGGGTAAGGTGGGGCTGGAAATAGGTACCTTGAATGGTACCTTAGCTACTGCGTCCTCGCGCTTGTTTTTGTCAAATCGTGTGGGGTCGAGCTTTTTGGTCGGGGCGGCCTTGCCAAAGCCGGAGATGCCCATGGCGGCAAACACGTCCATGTCGGACATTATCGCGGACGACGATGAACACTTTACATCACTTTGTTACAATTCTTTGATTTGTCATCTACCGAGGCGGACCAATGCTGCCAACATCTCCACCCCGCTTTATTTCCATCCACAACCCTCACATCCTTGAATCCGCCGCCCTTCACTCCAGCGTGCACCAAGTCCTCCATCCCCGCCATTCCCGCGCAGCCCAATATCACCACATCTGCTCCGAGCGCTGCAAGCTCTGCGCTCCCCTTCTTCATCTTGTTCTCGACGTGTTCCCTGTCTCCCTCTCGCAGTTCTTTGACCCCAAGCCCCGTCAGCACCACGCCTGAAAACCTTGTAGACGATGGTCTTTTAAGCACTTATGTCTCGCATCAAAGAGTTGTGAAAAACCTATCCGATCGTGAGGCTCCTAGAAACGCGCTCACACCGCCCGTGTAATTGAACCCGGGGCCTGTGGTCAAGATCCCAAATCGCTCACCGCACAGTAATGACTGTGAAATCGCCGCCTGGAATATTCCCAGCACCGGCTTTCTCGTCGCCTCTCGTAGTATGTAGGTCAAAGGGTGGTCGGAAACTGCGTCGTCGTCAATCTATCGTCGCGGTAAGCTCTTTGGAACTTACAGCAGCTCACCAGGAACCCATCGTGCTGATCGATCAGTCCTTTCTCGACAATGTCCCGGATGCAGGCTGCAGCGCTGAGGGTGCTCGTCGTAGCATCGTCTATGGACGGAGGCGCGTCTGCTGGAGCTGTGTAAAATCCTAGCTTGGTTCCAGGGGGGCTTTGGAGGACATCTCTCAGCCCCTCCGTTACGGAGAGCGAAGAATTGGGATTAATGACGAGGATGGAAGTCTCCCGAGCCATATCCGATCACGAGAAACAGATCGAGAGGTGCGGTCTCAACATCTCACGCGGGAAAGGCCACTCAAGCCTCGGGTAACTTTGGTGGAGACCTGACCGTTACTGTGGCCTCACAGAACCGCCCAAGTGACTGACTAACATACCACGTCCATTCCTTACTAGCTAATGTAACTGATAAAGTTACAATGTCGAATAGAAAATTAATTCTTGACTCTCTCCCTCCGCCATCTAAATCAAGCTCATTCTCCATCGTCTCTAGAAGCCCTCAATCTTCTCTCACTATCTTTGTCAGAATCCAAGTCAGCTACAATTCATAAATTCCTCCAAACAGTTTTCGCTAATTGTTGATCTCCGCACTCACCGCCTTTGTTCATGTCCGAGATTGAAGTATTGGAGGTCTGCGACGTTGGTTGTTATGATTTCAAGAGCGCACTAACTTGTTTCCCAGTCTATTTACCCTGACTTTTTCCCCTACACTGACCCTTCCAACGCGGATTCGTTCATCAGGTTGGAAATTCCCATTGAACTGGGCCAACCAACGACCGTTGTTCTCGTACCTGACGACACCTCTGACTCCGATGTCCTGACCTTGTCTTTGACGACTCTGCCGCCCTTGCTGTTGCACATCGTGATTAGCGCGGCATACCCGATACATAATCCTCCGGAAGTTACTATTCGTTCTAACCATGCATGGCTCGCACCGGTCCTCGCTGCACGCCTTTCACGTATCTTGCAAGAAGATATGTGGCATTCTGGAGAAGAAGTCTTGTTTGATTGGGTCGAATTCATCCGGGGCGGAGAATTCCTTGCGAGACTGGATCTTATCCAGCCATCTGGGGTCATTCAAATCCGACATCTGGCCCCCAACGTCTCGGCTCCTTCATAAAGTCTTACGACGACTCGGCTAAAGCGACTACCTTCTCGCAGTCTTCCTACCTTTGTGCTGTCTGCTTGACAACAATCAAGGGCTCGAAATGTCTTCAACTTGCGTGCTCACATGTCTTTTGTCGATCTTGTCTATTTGACTACTGGTCACTGTGTATCGAAGAAGGAAGCGTTGAGGCGAGTCCTTGGACTCCCCTGGCGAGTCAATTCTCAAGCTCCATTCTCAGCACCTTGGATGCCCCGACCCCGAGTGTATCAAGATTGGTCGAGGGTCCGGGGAGGAGGAGATTGCACGTGTTGTTTCCGAAGAGGCTGTGAAGCGATGGCGATGGCTAAGGGAGAAGCTAATGTACGAGAAAGGTGTGTGCGGTGTGATCGTTCACGCAGACATTAAATTCCAAACTTTTGGACCAGATCCAACACTTGTTCATTGCCCTTTACCGAACTGCCAGAGCCCTGTACCCAGGCCGCCAGAGTCCGAAACAGATTCTGGGGCAGATAGGTAAGCCTAAACGCGGATGTTCCTGCTGCTGTTGCTGACTTTTGCAGATTGCGGATATGTCCCACCTGCTCGTTTTCATTTTGTGGGTTTTGCAAACGTACCTGTGAGCATCCGGTCGCCGCTCTGCATCTCAGCTCATCTCATTCTTCCAGGGCACGGTAGTGTGCAAGAATGCCCAATCTCGCACACGGAGACCGTCGTAATAGAGTACCTGGCACTGGCGAAAGATTCTCCAAAGCGCAAGCTCATGGAACAGCGTTTTGGCAAACGCATCATGCAGAAGCTGGTAGTCAAGTATCAGGAAGACCAACTCAATAAGAAGTGGCTGGCTGATTCCACCACGGCGTGCCCAGTTTGTAATTGCAACATAGAGAAAAGTCTTGGGTGCAACCACGTACGTTCATACCTTGACCCCAACTCTTCAGTTAATATAGACTGCGATTCAGATGACATGCGCCAAATGCTCGGCCCATTTTTGCTTTCGGTTGCGTCGCAGTCTCTCTGAACAGCTTCCAGTCGTTGATTTTGTGAAATTAGGTGTGGTGTGAAACTGTCGCCGAGCGAGCCGTACACCCATTTCTCGGACACGCGAAACGCGTGCTATAACAAGCTCTTCGACTTTCCCGCCGAAGGTCGCGAATGGGTGCAATGGGTGCCATTCTAAAAGAATGTTTGTATTGTGTAGACTCTAGACATTGAGTATTATGTCATTGTCACTGTTTGTCAATGAGTCCCGAGACATTTTCTTCCGCCCTATAAAGTGCCCATTCATTTCCCGGTGCTCGATTCCGCGTCCTCCGCCTGCTTCATTTTCGAAGTGAGACAGACGTCCGGGAAGAGAGCACATTGATACCATTTTGTGTCAATACCCTGCTATCACATACCCGCCGCTCTCCACATCCTTCTTGTACAGTATCCTATCCTAATCCTCGTACAGTTCCAGGGGACCAGCTGGGGTTTGACGCCTTGCCCATCTTCCCGACCTAGTCATGGAAATTTACACCACATCTTTCACTTATCCCCGCCGGTCGCGACACGCTCATTCCGCACCTTCCTCTCTCGAATTTCCAGGCGCGGAAATCAGGCTCTCTTCGGTCGATTCTTACTCCGCCGTACATCATCTCCAGCATGTAAACAATATTCCCGACACGACTACCCACCCAGATGGCGAAGCCATTCAACAATTGGTTATGATGGCCATGTCTCTGCATGGTTGCCACATATCCTACTTCATGACCGAGCCTGGCAGGTATGTCTATCTTTCTGCCTCGGATTGTACCCGCCTCATCGCAGAGGCAGGTGGAACTTTTACATCACTGGCGCGTACCAGCAAGTGATGCTCGCTCGAGGTATGATATTGAAGGAATGCCCGATTCAGGTGCGTTCATAGGCCGGTCATTTCATGTATGCACTGTCTTACGTATTCTGAAACCCAGCATCGGGCAGCGATCAAGGTTGCTCGTTCTGAGATTCTGGACTCGCCTTCTTCGAACCCCACCCTCAAAGCGGAGGTTCGTCGCCGGTTGGATGAAATTGCGTCTCAGACCCTCGCACACATCGCCGTTGTCAATAGCCCGCTTTCCCTCTCCAATCGTACACCGCCTGATGCGATCAGCAACAGCGGAGGCTGGTCGGGTCTGGAGACGGAACGCGTATGCGAGCTGGTCGTCACAGGACAAGGCGACTCCGTCGACCTTGCCAGGGTACGGCTGTTGGTCATGCTCGACGAGCTGGTCCGAACTCATTTCGTGTCTTCGCGGTACAACCATGACTGACCAATATTTTCACAGAGCGGTCTCCATGCCGAGATGTGTGAGATTGATCACAAATTACACGCTATCATTGCGGGCAAAAAGCGCGCGGTTTTGCAGACAATTCAAGAGGAAACGGCTACCAACATCTACCTTCCCTCACCCTTGCAGGGTCTTATGGGACCTGATTCTGGTTCTGATTCCCCAGCCAACACCGCAAGGAATGGAAACGCCATTGGATCACCGGTGAATTTTTTGGAGTGCAGCGAGCAAGAGACATGCTGTTCCAACTCTCTGTCAATAAGGTTAGTTCTCTTGTCAATGCCTTCCAGAAGTCCGCTTATCTGGTTCGGCTCCCGCAGAGTAAATCAGTCATATCCAGAGACACTGCGATCCTACCTCGCAAGCTGGATTGGATGGTTACCGATCGAGCAGAAGGTTCGTCTCTACCATCAAATTGAACGATGTCTCATTCACACACTGCAGACCTCAAGTCTATCGTCACTGACAATGCAACGTTCATCCAATTCCCCCCTCTTGGCAGCTCTACGAGCTTGATCACAGTGTATGGGGACCATCGCGTCAACATTCAACGAACAATTCGGTCAATCATGGCGCTCGTGAGTATAACCCATTCCCAAAACAGACTGACGTTGAATATGAAACACCAGGCTTGCTACTACTACGTCGGATCTTTTTGGCTCCTGCCAATGCAGTTTAATGCCCTATTGCCCCCGGCAACGCTGAACGCCTCGCAAATGACCAATCTTCTCAAGCAGATTGCTGTTGCCTCGGGGGCGGAAGTTGTTTTCAAAAGCATGTGTTTCGAAATGCATGGCCTAGAGCCAGAAGTTCGTACCGCGGTCAATATGGTCTTGGAGCTTGAGATGATTCAGGTCGGTAGTCGTCTCGTTCTTTTTTATGCCTCCGGTGCTGACAACTGCAGGCCTTCCATCACGAGATCCGATTCCAGATTGAACTCGCAAATGAACACCGTGAATTCATCAGTGGCAAGAAGAATGGCAAAATCAACAAGATCATGCAAACGACGAACGTTAAAATCAAATTTGAAACGTTCAACGACCACAACTTCTTGATCGACGTTTCGGCTTCGGATGGTTCTGTACTCCAAGGTCTCTCTCTTTTGCAGGAGGAATTGCCCTCAGAGATCTCTTTCCACGTCCCAGAGGCGTATCACAAACGGATCATTGGCGTCGGAGGTAGGAGTATCCAACGGATAATGAAGAAGTATGGCGTCTACGTCAAGTTTTCCAACGCCGAAGAGTTTGCTGCCCTGGGTGGGTACAATGACAATGACGACAATGTTATTGCAAGAACGCCCTCGAAGAACTCAATCAATCTCGACAATCTTAAGCAGTCCGTGATGGAGTTGGTGAATCCGAAGGTATCGAACATTCCATGCTGGGCTCTTGCAACCTATACTCACAAGTCACCAGGATAAAGACTACATCAACGAGACCGTCTCTATCCCGCGGCGATACCACCGTACTCTATTGGGCGAAAAGAGTATTTTCATTCATGATATCGAAACCAAAACGAACTCGCACGTGCGATTCCCGCACAAAGAAACCGCATCGGACATTGTCACCATTTTTGGGCCCGAAAGCCAGGTCCAGATCGCTGCTGCTATGCTATTGGTACGTGGGGACTCTATGCTCACAGTCGGTGTGCTGAATGTCATCCAGGACCACGTTCCCTTCGAAGCCGACATGAACGTTCCCCCGAGCGCCGAGTTGTCGCGCCTCTGCGTTTCGGCGGATTTCAATAATCTTGTTGAGCGCATCAAACGGGAGTTGCAAGTGTCTATTGTGCCCAACATCAAAATGTCTAGTCAAGCCTCGGGGTCGGAGACGCCGACGGAGTACACGTTTAAATTCCGATGCCAACGCAGCAATAGCGACTTCCTCATTACGGCCAGGGAAATGCTGGAACAGTTCCTCGCCAATCACGGTATCCACCTCTTCCCTTCCCCGGTTATGCACGTCCACAAGCGAGGAGATTCTTTCGCGGAGGCTTTCCCCCACTTTGACAGCAAGCTTCTTTCAACTGCGAGGACGCATCATGGTACGTGCGGTTCGGTGAACTTGGTCCGTCACCTTCACTCCTGTTTCTTAGAATCCGAAGATATGGGGCGTCCAGATATCGCAGGGGACCGTAGGTTGAGGATGGCAAACTCATCACCGGACGTCAAAGCCTTGTTCAACTCTCCCGCGTACATCTACAACCTTGAAGAGCGCAGCGACCCCAAGGAACGTACCTGTCCGGATCTTCTTTGTCGGGGGCCTCACTTGACTACTGGACGCCGCTACCACCCATTGTGCGCTTTCTTTTCTTCCCCGGCTGTCCTTTGACTCAAGGCTGTTTAGGGCTCCGGAATTCCTCATCGTACCAGACATACGGAGGACGCGCTTAAACGAGGTTCAGATTCGCTCCTTGAGGCCAAGCTAAAGGAACAGATCGCAAAACCTCGGTCCCTGCAAAACCGCGCTCAGTCGCTCGACTTGACTTATTCACTCTCCCGTATCACAGAGTCATCCTCTCGCCTTCCCCCTCCGGAGTCGCCAACAACGTCGACCGGTGAAACCGGGGATTCGAGCCCCACCTCTGTCACAGCTCCCTCGTTCCCGAGCGTTTACGGTAACTCGATCTCGCGCTCAGCGGTGATCGGGACGGCCATTCAACGACCCGACCTTGGTGTTGAAGAAGTTTCTCGTGTCATCTCAAATCTTGGCTTGTAACTGCGGCAAAGATCGCGATCATCTATCTGCCTGCATAAAAAAGTGTACAGCATTGGGACAGCCTTTCACATCCCTACTCCCCTTCCTTCGCGGGTTTGTATTATCACATTTTCCTGTCTGTATATTACGCCTGGTGTTCGTCTAATAGAGAAATGTGTGATACAAGGATGAGTCCGATTGCGTATTATGCTGTGCGAAATAATATGCTAGTAAACGATCCAGGGGACCTCGGAGAAAACGAAGTCGAAGAATTCCTGCTCCATCAATGTCTGGTACTCTCCCGCAAATTCCTCGTTCTGACCGCTGCTCTTTCCGCTTGCACGATTAGATCGTGGTTGGAGGTACGAAAATTGCGCCTGGAGAACGCCAAACGTCTTCTTCGCCGACTTAGGATCGGGCTATAGAACGGCCTTTCAGACACCTCGAATCCTGTTGCAGTAACGGTGCACCAGACCTTGACAATTATCCCAGTATAGTTGGCAGGCAACCCGTATCTTAAGACACTTTCGACGAAGAGGCGGACAACTTTGATGTGTACGAGCATCTGCAGCGATTCCGAGAAGTTCGTTCTCGACAGACGGAGGAGTTCGGTCTGCCAACGACTATGAGTGTTTCCCGTAATGAACCAAGGGAAATCTTACCCAGAGTTCCTTCTCGGTCGTATCGGCCATTTCCAGTTCTTGTCGCTGCTTGGCGAATTCTTCCTCTGAGAAAACAAAGTCCCGGACGATGAATCTGCCAAATCGATGAGCAGAGAATATACAGTTTTGATTTAACATGCGGACTTGTTCTCCCTGCATTTCTGAACAAACTCATCGTGGACCCTCCGGAACACTACCACACTGCATAGAGCATACTCGTCGTCGGACGCAATCGTTCTTAAAGAGTAATCAGCGGAAAGCCGCCGGTTTCAAATTGGGAGATGCACATACGCCGTCGACCTAGGCACGACCATGGAGGAAAGGCGTTCGTATTTCGTGTTCCAGTCCTTGATGTTTGATCTTGAATGCAATGTCAATCGGGAAGTTTGACAGTAAGCCGGGTCGTGCTCACTTCGGTACGGCGACTAACAGTGTCTCAAGATACTCGGAATCCTGAACGAAGTCGTCTTTCGAGACGACGTCTGTGAGGGAGCGTACAGAAAGATTACCCCTTCAGAAAAAGGATCAATTCGTATCGTTGCATTGGTGTAAGGAGGATCGCACGTTTTTTTGCGTTGCATCTGCACCAGAGAGCCCTTGACCAAGTTGTAGTTCGTGAGTTTGGCCTTCATAGCGTTGTCAATGGAAACCATTTCCTGTAAAGCGCGTCGAAAGCAGCGTTAAGCACGATACTATATGAATGCACCTTGTTCAAGGTGTCCACGATCTCTCGCAGCCCTCTCTGTATACCATAGCGCCCCTCATTCCATTTCCAGTCCCTCATGACATATTCATCCACAGTCCGTTCATTGACCAGGATATGGTCCTTGAGCTTAGAGGGGTCGTTGTTCAACAAATTCCGGAGGGTATCAACAGCTTTGGCGACCGTGTTGGTGAAGAAGGTTTCTTGCTTTGGTAAGTCCTCTGAGAGGGATATAAGGGTGTCCAAGGTGCCTGTCTGCGGTACAGTCGGCACTTGATTCTAGGTTGCCGAAGTACGGACCTTGAAGGACGGGATGGACAATTGGGCCACGAGGGTCGCCTTTGACTGCTGGAACAGCTTCGGAGAAATTTCTTGGAGCAGTCCGTCGGCGTCGCCATCGTTAGGCACGGCGACTAACCAGGTGCTTTGATCAGAGGGCATCGCTGGAGTAAGTGTGCGCCTATTTGGGCTATTCGGAACTACTATGCTCGTCTCACCCGCCAATCTCGCGAACACGCTCCGACGCGCCCCCGTTGTGTTGCTCGATGCTACCTGGTTTATGCCCAACTCTCCTCGTGTCGCAAAATCAGAGTTTGCAGCAAAACGCCTTCCCGGCGCCAAATTTCTCGATCTAGATCATGTCGCTGCTCCCCATGCCCTGGGACTTAAGTCGGTTGATTTTGCCAGAATTTGTTTATCTGGTCAGTTCATCTGGATCTGAAGGCATATGATGCCCAGCGGAGAGACTTTTGCACGAGCGTGTGGTACTGGGCTGTTTCTCTGCCCAAGAACTGGGTTGACAGCGGAACATAGAAAAGTTCGGAATTGGGCCCTCGACCGAGGTGGTCATCTACGACGCTCACGGCGGTAGGCGGCTATTTTATATTTTCTGGACACCGATTTATCGACGCAGTCTTCTCCTCGCCTCGCGCCCTCTTCATGTTCCGGTCGTTTGGCCACCAAAATTCTGCTATTCTAGACGGTGGTTTACCGCGCTGGGAAGCCGAAGGGCTTCCGCTAGAAACTGGGGAAGTAACTGAAACCGATGTTCAAGGAACAAAGTATCCCAATCCGACCCTGGATTCGAATGTCATCAGAAGTGTGGCTTTCGCCGTTCTTTCTATTGTCTCTATCTAAACTGCCCCAGGCTACGAACAGATGGTATCCAATTCTGCGCTTGACCTTTCTCAGATGTCCGGTGCTGAACTAGTGCTGGATGCTCGGTCCCGAGGCCGGTGGGTTTACCGTGTTGCCCAGGATGAGGGATATATGGTGACAATTGTGTCAGATTTCTGGGAACGGATCCTGAGCCTCGCGCTGGACTTTCTTCCGGCCACATTCCCAACTCGTTCTCTCTGCCTTTCAACCTCTTTTTGCAAAATAACACCGCAGCGAATGGTGTGTCGTACACCACCATGCTTCCCAAAGAGCAGATCCGCTCTGCTGTCATCGAGGCTGTAGGTGTCGATCGAGCCAACGCTGTGTTTGAAGGAGATGTGCCAGTGATAGCAAGCTGTGGAAGCGGAATGACGGCAGCTGTTATCTGGCTAGGGTTGCAATTATTGGAGGTCAAGCGAATAAGCATCTACGATGAGGTGAGCGGTTCAAACACTAGGCCGACGTTCGCTGACGTGGGCTGTAGTCTTGGACCGGATACAGTATGCGCCCGTCGAGCAAAATAGCAAAAAACTGAGAGAAAGAAACGAATTATTTGCAAAGTGGTGATACATTTCATTATTTTGTAGAGCCATATATAAGCCAATCTCTCAAAGCCCGTGTTGCAGAATCTGAATGAATGGTGGTGGCCGCAGCGCTGGTATGTCCCCGGCTAGACGCGCAGCTGGATGGATATCAGCGCCAGAAACCTAAAACTACGAGAGCTGTCACGCACGACGCCCAGTGTATTCGACCTGCACTCGATGTCGCTTCCCCCTCCGAAAGGTAGTCAGATTCCAGCTGTTCATCGAAGCTTTAGGGGTGCGAGCAGCATCACAGGGAAGGTCTGCACCTTTCGGACAACAACGCATTGAATCCCTTTTTCGCGACCTTCTGGAGCAGTTGCTCCCGCGCAAAAACGACGGCCTTTCGCAATTCTGCAGCGTCGTTGACGTGCTGAAGCTGGAACATATATGTTCCACTTGTGTCCGCGTCGGAGACGGATACTATGTCGATCTCTGTCCAGGTTGTCAAGCATGGGTATTGTGAAGGACACAGGGGGAGGTGCGGACCTTTGTCCTCGTCGTAGTAATTGGTGACGGGCTCGATCGCCTTGCTGTCGACGACCTCCCATGGGACCTCTTTTCTGCGGAAATTAAAGAGCATGGACGGCTGTTAGAGGGAATGCGATATGTATACGCGTGTGTCCGGGTTTATATTATAGGACAGCCACTTTGCCGCTCCCGAAAAAGAGTTTTGATTGTGATCGATTTGTGATCGATGCTGAATAAACGTTGGTGTAAAAGCTGTCAAACTCAAAGGGCTCCGAGTCCGAGGAGGCGGGAATGGGATAGGAAAGGATGGCATATGATATTAGTCTCGCGGCCGAGCCGATCGACATTCGTCACCATGTCAAAGCGGATGACACACCGGATCAACAAGGCGTTTCCCAATGCTCGTCCATTCGCTCAAAAGGGAAATTTATGTAAGTAACTTTGGTGCGCATCGGCTAAACACCACCAAATCTATATATGCTAATCTATGCGACCATCCCTGATATCGATGTCCCAAATCGACTGAGCCAAAAAGTTTCTATTGTACCTCCCCGCGTGCATACTCGTAAGAAGCAGTCGCAGTTCAAAGCTGCCGCCAGAGCCCGCCATTCTACTGCTATCATCATCGAAAGCAAGCTTAAGTGAGGACCCACGAAAATGTACAGAGAAGAATAGACAGGTGGTGTCAATCGCTACCTGTCAGACGCCGAAAGCTCTTCGGAATCGGAAGGAATCGGACCGGGAGGACGAGCACACCTCCCACAATACGTCGCCGCCTGTCAACCGCTCTCCAGCAACATTGAAGACCATTCTGACTCAGATCCGGACCTGCGGAGTCGCTGGACTTGGATGACGCATGGATGCTTACCGATAAGTCGGTCTGCAAGAATGCCCAGATGCAGGTGATAAAAATATACAGTTCTAGTCAGTACAAGTCTCCCAGGTGGGTGGGGGAGTGCACGGGGCGGGCTATGGATGGGTAGGGTCAGGTTCCTACCCAGCCGGCGTGCGAGGTTCATAAGACAGCCTATTAGTAAACGGTGTAGTGTATAGTTTTACTGTAATCTAAATCTCAGCCATCAATTTTGGCCGAACGTGATGCGTCAGAATGTATTACGAAAGTTAGGGGTCATAGAGAGGTTCAATTCATCCCTCTTTCTTGATACATTCTGACACATACCATTCGGCCAGAATCGATGGCTGAGATTTAGAGTAAAACTATTAGACTGTCTTATGAACCCCAGCACGCCGGCTGGGTAGGAACCTGAGGCAGGGTATGGTATGGGGATGTGTCCCAGAACGCCCGAAGAAAAAATATAGTTTCTTGAATGTTGGAGCAATGGAAAATCCTTCTTGGGCAATTGAACTACTGTCTAATCGGAGCGTTTTTGGGGGAGTAGAGGATCTTACTTATCAAGGTTCTACTGAGGCATTCTTTTTTCGCACAAGTTTGGCGGTGTTCGCACCATAGGTACGAAGCTGAATAATGGTAGAATTAACGAGAACAGTATCCACGGTAGACCTACTAAGACAGCTCGGACCTCGTTCGTAGACACGGGCACGGCTCATCCGCGAAAACAAGGCCAAATTTTGTTCAATCAAACCGCAACGGCAGCTGCACCAACAAGAAGCGCCGCAAACACCATCAAGTATTCGGCGGGGAAGCGGAAGGCGAGCGCGCCGGATGTAGTGCTCGACGAAGACGGTGAGGACCCACTCGGGGATGTCGCAGAGGCCGACGACCCACTGGCCGAACTACTAGCAGAGCTAGTCCCGTTCGAGCAGGTGATATCCGACGAAATGGTCGCAGTGCTCGAAAGTGTCAAGTCGACGCACTGGTGATTAAACCGTCGGATGAAAGCATGCAGTTGGCATCAAGATACTCACCTGGAACAGCTCCCCGTCTCCACCGTCAAAAGCAAACTAGCCCGGATTGTTCAATGAGCTGCAGGGGCAACAGGTCGTCAGCGTACCTCCAAAGTGACGTTCATTCCATCTTGAAGTCCGGTCGCATTCGTCTGACGATTTACGATTTACACGGATAGACATATACACTGAACTTGGTTTACCTTGGAAAAGTCGAGAGGCAGACAGAAAATTCCCTCGCCCGAGGCTTGGACAAAATTCGTGATGGACGTGAAGTCCGTGAAGGCGGTAGGATCCTGCTGCGTGGAAAGAGTAACTGCGACTGCAGAGGCACATCAGTTCTGGATGAACATAAAGCAAAAAGAACAAGCTTACTGATCCAGCTCGGGTGCTCCGAGTTGAGAGTGTAAAACCCGCCGGTCAAGGGGAAAGTGGTCCTGTTGGTGGTCACTTGGGTGTAACCGTCTGTGACAAAATATTCAAACGGTCATCGCGTTCACCGAAAAAAAGACGCACCGCAGAAGTGGGGTTCGTTGTCCTCAACGAACGGACCCCGGGGAACAGGGAATTGCATTTGGAAGTGGGCATTAGCGAGAGCGAACAGGCTCGCAAACATGAGGGTCGTGGAGGCCAGCATTTTGAAGGTGCAGGGAGCTGAAGGAGGGACGGCCAACCATTCTGCTTAAGTAGTTGCGCCGATCGGCGGCGAAAGAAAATTTTGTATGCGTAACTCCATCGGGGAAGGCAAATTCTTCGTATGATGGTTTCCATATGTTTGATGTTGCTTGCCCTAGTGATCGTCATGTGACCGCGTTAAGCGTCGGATGGTCATCCGTTCTACACCAGATGTTCGGACTGGCTGCTACCCGCGTCGCTACCAGGGCGCTCCGGCCTCAGCTCACCAGAGCCGCCGTTGCATCCCGGACTCTCCAGCGATATGAGTCGACCACACCTCGGCCACAGGCTGACCGCGCCGCCGTGAAAGCCGCCAAGGAACGGTCCGACGACTTGCAGAGGGATTGGGACGCAAAGGTCATCACATACGAAGAGCTGCTCCCCAAAACGCGGAGTCCTAGCCCGGTAAGTGGTATGCGTGCCTCCCCGCGCAAGCTCATAGCCGCAGGACTCGTACTTGATTGACGTCCGTGAACAAGAGGAGGTCATTCAAGGAATGATTCCTTCCGCAGTTAACCTCCCGCTTTCTATCATGGGGAACTCTCTTCACCTCTCATCGGAGCGTTCAAAGCCAAGCACGGGTTTGAAAAGCCGCAGAAATCGCAGGAGGTCACCTTCTACTGCAGAAGCGGCGTGCGGAGCACGACTGCCAGCGATGTCGCCAAGCGGAACGGATTCACCAAGTGCGTGTATCATGAATCGAGGGTCAATTCCGGGGCCTCAATCTCTCATGACTAGCATTTTGAACTACAAGGGAAGCTGGCTAGAGTGGACGGAGAAGGGCGGCGAAAAGGCGAAGTAAATTGTATCACGTACATAGAAACAAGCACAAAGGATGCTTCCGTCTGTTTCGCGACTATGTGCCGTCGCGTCTGCTCGATGTCTTCGCCCCCGGCGACATGTTCCATATGCTGCCCAACGTCGACATATGAGTACTCCTCCGCCGCAAATCAAAACCAGGTCTCGAATGCGTACCTCTTTGCTCCGCGTTGTTCCAACTCCATATCCTCCAGTGAACTGACTACCGAGCGCTACGACCTCTACTCTGACGAAGCAATGGAGAGCCTCCTAAGCGCCCTAGAAAACCTCGTGGACAGCCTCGGCAATTCCGCGTATGAGGTGGAATACCATGTGCGTGCTCTATGCTGCAGCCAATATACATCTGACCGCGTTTACAGAGCGGCGTCCTCACACTCCAACTGGGCGACAAGGGCACGTATGTGATAAATAAACAACCCCCCAATAAGCAGATATGGCTGTCCTCGCCGTACAGGTGCGCTGTTTGCCGACTCTCGTTGGTCGAATTCTCTCACTAGAGTGAAGCGGGCCGAAACGCTACGACTACCGAGAAGGAGACAAAGCATGGGTTTATTCCAGGGACGGCCAGTCGCTATCGGACTTGCTCAATCGAGAATTGAGCGAGGCACTTCAGCGAACAGTTGATGTTACAGAGCTCACCGATTAACTTACTACTACACGATGACCCGGAAACCATGGCTTGTGTCTACCTTGCCTTGCCGCGTGGGAGACGAGCACGCAGCGAGTTTGTGCCATGTCGCGCAATTTTACACGTAAAAGTCTCAATGCCGTTTGCCGCCTTCGGGCTTTGGAGAGGGGGTTTCCGTGTCTTCCGAACTTCAGTTGGTATTCTGCGTGGAAGAGGTTTGTTTACCGTCGAGGCTGTAGGAAAGAAGATGAGTTCTAGAACCAGGATGGACGGCCTCAAGGCACTTGCCTCGTAGCTCTTGTTTTCACGTCTTCTCCTACATATATCATGAGTTTCCCTGTAAAAATCCCAGAGAAGAAACGTACGCCACGCCTCGAGTATCCGACGGTCATTTCCCGAAGACTTGAAGGCGTTTTCTGTGTGGTTCATGGCATTAGCGACGAGCAGACGCTTCGCCGCACTGTACGCACTCCATACATCGTCTGCCAGCTGGCTCGCATGAGTGGCCGGATCCGCGCCAAGGTCGGGGCCAAAGACGCGTTCGCTTTCCCTGAACAGCATCTCGCGAACCTCATCCGGCGTTGGTTCCCTATAGTCGGGAGGAAATCGCAGAGCAGCTCTTGATTCCAAAACTTGACGGACGGTTCGTCGTGCTTGGCAAGCGGGCGAGCAACAGAAATATCGAACGAACGGGCGAATTGCGGTGGCGGGAGTGGGTAACATTTACTGGAAACGGTCACATGACTTGCGCTCATAATTAGCGCTGCGAGCGGGTCAAGATGCGCATAGTGCGTAATGTAGTATCTGCCAGTGGATATACAGCGTACAGTGAGTATCTAAGGTTACAGGGCACGAGTATCGGTCGCGCGTATGATATTCCTGGTGATGCGTTTGGAATGCAGTAAGGAGAACTTCGAGCCATGAAAGCAGAAAGCAAGTGACGAGGAAGATACTGTAGGTGACGGATAACAGTACTGGTAGGGTGGCAATGAATCAAAGATCAGAAGAACATGAAGTGTGTCTGATGATCCACACTCACAGTATACACTATGGATTGTCTTGGTCAAGCTCTTTTCTACGAGTAAGAAACAGGGATCCTAAGCGTCTGCAAGAAATGGCTGACGGTTGAGCAATCCAAAATGAAGGTGAAAATTGACACAACTTGTTCGTGTCTTCATATCGGTCTTTCACGCTCTGCACTTCCTCAAACGGCAATCCGCGTACAAACCCCGGCATGCCGCCCGACTTATCCGGCGGTTCGGGAGGCTGCGTTGGCGACATACACGTTTTGTCCTCGTACAGGTTAGCGGACGGCGGGCGCCAAGATGGAGAGAAAATAAGTCGGTGGCGATGTGATGCGTGCAGGTCGTGTAGAAAGGTGTTTGCAGATTCGTACTCGGTGTTATGAGCTACAGAACTAGAGCCTGGCTGATTCCGTGAATGGGAATAGCTGGTGGCATCGTCGTCGTCATCGAATTCTTCTTCCCCGTCGTCGTTGTTGTTGTCGGTGGCAAACATGGACTCCGAGCGTCTCGACTGGCCGTCGAGGGACGGCGGAAGGATTCGACGGCGCTTGGACTGTTGGTAGGGATCCGGTTCTGCATCGACGAGGGGAATGGAAGAGCTGGACGGCGGTGGCGTCGCCGGACGTAGACGCTTCAGCATCGGCAACAGTAGACGGTAAAGGCGCACGTGCACCGCCACCTGGGCTCTCAGATCGCCGTTCCTGGTTCACGCGCAGCGATTTTCTTGTGACATGTACGCGCGCCCCTTTAGGTCGCGTAAGAAGAGGCCCTGCGATGAATGCGTGAGTCCCAACCTGCTTGTTCGCCGAGGTAGTCTTACCATTATCCTATGACTGGCCAGCGCAGGGCGAAGAGTCGATGTGCTATACCTACAGCAGGGCCTCCTTGTGTGGAATGCCAGTACGTTTAATGCCAGTGGAGGCTAAAATTATTCACCCACCGTACGTCAAGGCAGATGAGCAGACATTGTACATTCGATGAGCTACCTCCCGAGCGCAAGAAGACCTCAAAGCCTCCGCCGTCACCCATCCCTTCTACGTCTTCGCATTTGATCGTCGAACCCATGAGTAAAGGAAAATCAAAGCGTCCCCGAAGTCCGGAAGATGGCTCTGCCGCATTACAAGCATTGAGCTACGCCGCGGCCCAGGAGAAACGCCTCAGAATTGGAGACTCTGAGCCAATGCCCTTTGATCTCTCCATCAGCAAATCTCTCAATCCTCACGCCCTCACAACCCTCCTAACAGGTAGGCAGTACCGGAGAGTATAGTCATTGCATTAACAACGCGCTTCAGATGACCTTCTACCAATAGGGACCAGACAAGCAGGTCCAGAAGATGCCGCCGGGCTATCCGAAACGGCTCATATAAGGCAGATTTCTTCTGACCGGTCAAAAACGCAGGTACCGACCTCTGTTATATGATCCTCGGATGTCGGCTTAAGCTTTTTGATGCAGTATCTCATATTCACGAAACGCCGAAATGGTCTGTATCCTACTTTTCCAATAGAACCATAAGTTTATGCTGCGCAGAGTCGAGCAGCGATTATGGAAGCAGGCAGCTGGGTGTTCTCAAGACATGTTTAACTCTTCTCAAACCACCGCCGTCCGAGGACTCCTTGATCGACATCTATCTCGGTCTCTCCAATCCCGCCTTCCCCCTTGTCTCCATACCTTCAGATGAATATCGGCTCGAGCCTCTGCTACAGTCAAGATTATATCTGACGGCACTCACGCACTGTCACCATTATCGTTCGTCCATAGTGTCTATTCGCAGCATAGTTGGTTCACACGTGGAGGACACGAGTCAAAGCCCTCTCCGACTCGCGACCATCTCTGCTGCTCTCCTTGACTTGTCGGGGCGCCCAGTGCTGGATCCACAGGCGAACTTCGTTCTGTTGTCTCGCGTGTGTTGCTTTGGTCTCTTGTGCTGCCCTGTCTGAAACGGGTTTCTAGACTATTGCTCAGGCACAACTGCTGGGTCTTCACATCAATCCCGCTAGTTGGCACATTCCATCTTGGGAGAAGGACCTCCGTCGTAACCTGTGGTGGGCGCTCCGAATACATGATGCCTGGTCCGTATGCACCCCGTCGCTCTCCTTCAACCTTTTGATATTTTTCAGGATGTCGTTTCTGAACTCACGACCCTCCCATATCCAAAGTGACAATCAGAATATCCCGCTCCCAGATATCACTGGCCATGTCTCGCCTTCCAACCCTCTCCATACTGCGGATACTGTACATTCGGCCTCGAGCTTTGTCTTTCTCTGCCGCCTGTCTGTCCTCTGTTCCCGCCTGCAGTCTCAAGTGTGCACTCTCACTGCGAGCATGCTGGCACCGGCTGAGCGGCTGACAAGGGTCAAATCCATCGAGGAAGACACACAGCTACTCCTTCAAGAAGTGCGCCGCGATGAGACAGGAAGCAGATCGTCGTCCTCTGGTGTTGGTGCGTGTCGATCATTCTCAGTACTTTACCTTAGTGAGACCAAGAATCAAACAGCCTCTTTGCTTACTTGCCTGCTTGGCTTCCGCTGCATGCTGCGGCGAATATCTATCGAGCTTAGCATAGGCCTCGGCAGCCCGTGAGTATGGTGTCGATGGCGGGTGCTCTTTTGACAGATTTTAGATTTACGCCAGATCCGGCCACCCTAGAGATTTATGCCGAAGCAGTCAACTATGTCTGCTCGGACGAACTAGACGGACGTGCATTTGATGGATACTGGCTCAATTGTACGTGTTCTGGCTCAGCATATACATGAAGTTATTGAATCTTTTAGACGTTGGACATATATTATCTTCCCTGACATCTTCTCTCATCCGACTCAGCCTCGCTACCTCGACGCTAGCCTCTACCTCATTGACCCCTCAACGAACGTCCTTCACCGTACAAGCGAGTCCTCGGACAATGTAAACGCTCCATTCACCCCTCCTGTCATTTGCTGACGGGTATACAGGCCTCTTCTCATGTTATCGAGACTACAGCAGAAGTTACAGGTTGCAAGACGTGACTATTCCTGGGATCCGGCAGATGCTGCTTTGAATCGCGCCGAATCTGTGGCGAATTGTCTTAAATCGTCGTCTGAGTACAGGAATGTCGTAGCCGCCCTTTCCGGCACGTACGAACCGGAACCAGTCAACGGAGAGCTGGGCCCCCAGAAGTCGAACGGGGTGCAGGATAATATTGCACCAACTCCCGGTGCAGTGGATCATTATGGCTGGAACATTGATCTCAATGCATTCGGCCTCGAATGGAGCGGGGCGGATAGTGGATTGACAGGGATGTGGGGTCCGGCCGCTGCCGGAGAGGGTCATGTCATGCAGCCCCCAATGTATACTGACTAATACGGGGGGATAATTGTACAACTTCCTTCGGGTTTGGGGAAATAGCGCGATCTTGAGGAGGGTGGGATGGCCACAAGGCGTGGAACAAAAGGTAAGATGAACCCCAACAACGACTCCGACCGGCCAAACCAGCGAACTACAGAACTTTCAGTGGATTGTCCATGTTGACGAGAAACAAAAAGCTTACAATACGTATCTGGTGCCTAAAGGCAGATGAATTCTGTGGTTCAGTTGGCCCGCGAATCCGAGTACGTTCGGAATCAAGGCCAAAAGAAAAGCTCCGATGGAACGTAAGTTAAAACCACAAGTGTACCTAATTGTCTTTTCGGCGAACGAGGATATATGACATGAAAAGTTGGAGTACCAATACAAAGAGGACTCTTTGCGATATAGGGAACCAACATCCAACGCCTGACGTTGGCGGATGAACTGTCGATCATTGAGAGTTAACGGAGCGAAGAACGGAAGTTGAAACTCTCACGTAGTCCACCAAAACAATTCCGCATATGGGACCGAGAAAGATAGAATAACCAGCGCTGCCGACTGTTAAGTATCAACACATCGCACGCAATAGACAAGGATCATACAGGAAGGATCTGCCATAGAATCTATAAACACAAGATTTGCTTCGGTCAGATGTTCAGGAACGTACGTGAAAGACGTTGCGTTGTTTTGAATAATCCACTAAACCGTGAGTTAGAAATAAGGCGATAACATATCGAATGCCGCGCATACGGGACAAGTGGCAAGACCCAATACCGCGCACACGTATTGACCACGCCTGATATTGAGCCAGCGTGGCCAAATGATGGTGAGGTCGTTGCCGACAGCAGTTGAACTGAGAGAAGACCTTGGCGACGGGAAGACCCGATACAGGATGTCAAACTTACTTGGCGGATATATTCGTTGCAAGGGCGGCCAAACCCAGCAAAAAGCCGCAAAAAATTGTGCGGCGCGACTGCTCCACAATTCACAAACTTGCAACGGATTCCAGGTTGAGACGTCGTAGATCACGAGAGTAGCCGAAGTAACAACGACTCCGAGGATTCTGCCGTGATTCAGGTGCTGGCATACAAATCACGATCAATGAAGCCTCACGCGCACAGAGTGACTAGGACGGATAGCGAGATGATGTTGGTCCAGACGACGGCTCGAGGTGATTTGGCCAACGTGTAAAATCGCATATGTTCAAGGCCAGGGTCGCTTTGGACGCAATAGCGGAAGTCATGGCAGAAAGAATACGATGATGACAGGGGAGCCAGAAACATGGGTCTTCTGCCGGAAAATAGGGCCAAAACCATGCGCGCTGCCAATGGCCCATCCAACTGTCATCGAATGAGCTGAACCGTTTTCGAAAGATGTTGAGAAGACTTACAAAGCGCGAGGCCAAAGATCGGCTAAAATGAAAAAATAGAAGCCACTTGGTGTGAACAATTGGAAACGAGCGGACCGTAACTGCGACTTTCAGCATGAACAAGTGACGAAGCTAGTTTGTTTGCAATTGGTTCAGAGGGATGCTAAGCAGTATCCAGAGACCAAACAATACCTTCGATATATGGATGTAGAGCAATGGCAGCTGGATGATATAAAAGATACTGTAGAACACATTTAGTTCCGTTCGCTGTTCCTGACCTTTCTTACAAAAAGCAAAGTAATTCCGAGGAGGTGACATGAGCCGAAGCGGGAAGGTGGTTCGGAAAAGACTTGAATTTCGGGAAGATCGCCCCAATCATAACCTGTATACACTGACCCCCTGGCAAGTAGTCAGAAGAGCGGTCACGATGGACACACTACCCGTGCTACCTTGGAAAGTCTGTGTGCCAAACCATACGATAGCTGAGATCATCCGACACATGACGGGGATGAGATTCCCGTGAACGCCAAAGGAAGCGCGCGCGAGGGTCTAGAAACGTTTGACGTCAGAGTGGGTATGTCTGGAAGTTGAGCAAACGAGTTAGAAGTACGGGAAATTCTGCTAAGAGGTTGACAGTCACGACACGACAGGAACATGGGAGACAGACGATTCCATAGGTGGCCCAATCCAACCATTACATGCGCAGGCCACAGCTGGGGATGGCTGATGAACATGGAGTGTCTTGGAGTAGATTGCCTACTGACAGACCAATAGATGTCCGAGGGAAACTGGAATGTGATTAAATATAAATGAAGCATGAGTTTCTGTCAACCAACCGGCACCAATGGCGGCACCAGGAGACAATCCCGCCGCAACTGCTGTTGATGCGACCTGGTATTGACTATTTTGCCAGTTTCAGTGAATGGCACTGGTATATACATGGCAGTAGAGTAACAACCTTATCCCTAGAAGGTGGAGGCATTATTTCATGTTAAAAATCGGCCTCACATAGCTCTACACACCGAAAGCTTCCGCAAGCCAATAACCCCCGAGGTGAAGGATGCCCCATGTGCGGGCATGATGAGGGACAGGCAACAAATCTGGCTGAGAGACGACTGTATCATTGCTGTCGAGAACAACGCATTCCTCTGCGGGAATCTCGAGATGGGAGAAGGGAAGCATGAGGTTTCATGGTATTTCACAGGATATAAAGAAGTCGTCGGAGTTTTATGTTAAATTTCAAAGAAACAGGAAGCCGTCGGAGTCGAACCTCGAAAAGGAAATTTGATGGCAAGCATTTTCGAGGTATGGCTTCGCAGGCCGTCTACTACGCCCTGAAAGCCCCCACCGATCCCCCTCGCGCCGATGGGCCTCTCAAAATCCAGGTCGCTTCTGCCGCATGGGATGACAAGTCCCTATACATGCCCAACAAGGGCGAATTCATTGCTGAATGGGTCCTTACCAGGCTATTAAAGGATAAGGCAAACCCACCGTGTGTCCTACCACTCTTCCGTTTTCACATCGTTAAAAAGCGCCAGCCAACTCAATCCTGCTCTCGATCCGCGGTTCTGGACACTTCTATCGCACGTCGTGTCAGAAAACAAATCAACGAAACACTGGCTCGTGCCTTTGCTCAATAGAGTGCCCGTCGCGCCGATTGTTTCTGCATTTTTCCAACTACTGAACACTGTCGAAGATGAACTACGCGCCTCTCTCGTGTCTGCGGTTCAGGAGGCTCTCACCATCATCTGGCCACTTGCAGTCTACAAAATGAATGCCGAGGTCCTGCTCGACTCTTTTGGTTCCTTTTTGGGAAGTGTAGGAAATCTTCGTCGATGCAGCGATGGCCTCGAGCAAATTGGTGTCACCCTGGTATCGTCGCTGCATGTCGCTGTGAGTAACTCCTCAAACAAGAAAAAGGTGCAGTTCATTTTGTTCCGCATTGAACACGTCTGATCTTTTTCAGCTCTCCTCGCTCCTCATCCAGACCCATCTACGAAAATGGATTACGGCGTCTTCTGGCTGCGGGTCATATAACCTCCAGGAGAAAGTCTATGTCGTAGGAACAGAAATTCTTTTCAATGTAGACACATTGCGTCAAGTACACGACGAGCAGCACCCGCTTTTCATTGCCCTACGAAGCTTCCCTGATGACCTAGTTCATCAGTTGCTCCCCGACTTTTTTCGTCGCTCGTTCACTGCACCAAGAAGTACCGCACCGCATTATTTGGCCAAAATTCAGGGAACGCCTCGGCTGAAGTTGCTGATCTAGTCAGCGAAAGCACCTTAGCCTTCTTTGATTCGTGTCAGAGCTTGCTCAATGCATCTTCTCCGACTATCCTGACCTGGGATGCAAGGGCCGGCCTCTTGAGCGTAGTTGCCGAAGAAAATCTTTTCAACAGCAGGCACCCGACGACTTTGAGAGATGTTGTACCGCTGGTTCTACGTACACTGGCGTCTGGTACGAAATTTCTGCTTCCTTTTGAATTGAAGTCTCAACTTAGTGAATAGCAGACGGTGCAGGGCAAGCCGCAATATCCGTTACTTGCCTTACCAAACTGATGCAGATTGACCACGAATTGATTTTGGACGCCGTGCCCCGAGTGCTCCCAGAATTATTTCACGTGCGTTCAACCATTTTGTGTCCGCATTATTTCTCAGACCTTCGCAGCTATCCGATCCCTCCCGCTCTGTCTTCAGTTTCCTAGAATTATTATTGGACTATCATATCAAAACTCGAACACTTCACGAGCATATTGAGTCTCTCTTTGCCGCGTTGATGTCGCCTCCGCAAGGTTCTTCCGATATTCGCGACGAATATCAACGTGCATCTTCTACCGCACTCCTCTGCCCGGCATATCTGGAACGATTGGCGCAATCCTCACAGAAATTTCTGACCCCGACGCAGACCGGTCACACCGTCAAGTTCATCATTGAGAAACTTCAAACATACTGGAATCAGTTCCTGGATGCTGAAAGTGGTCGCTCACCTGTCACCTTCTCCTTCGGTGCTCGATTGGCCTCCGTTGTTCTCACATCCCTGCCTTTGCATGCTTTACCCAACACAGCCCTCCAGGAGATCGATGGTATGGTAGATGATATGCGAAGCGACTTCTTGCCGCGGGCCCTCACGAAAGCGCTCAAGATGGCGCGCAAGAGTGTCCTCGATCCATGGGGATCGCAGATTGTCGCAGCTGCAATCTTGCGCCTGAATTATGCACTCGAGGTGCCTTATTCGGAGAAACTGTGGTCGAAGATAGAGGTGGCCTCGGAGGATCAAGGTCTTCTACCTGAATTGAACCTCGAACTAGTGAGTCGTTCACTGGCATCAAATTCATGACTCAACAGTCCCAGTTCCGTATCTCGTTGAGATGGTCAACTATCGACGAGGATACGAGATCTAAACGGGCGCTGGAGCGAATATTGACGTATCTCGAGAACAATCATGGCTCTACGGAAACTTCCTGGTCCGGGGGATCTTTGAGCTCAGGTTCTCAAGGTCGCGCGGACGCTGCCCTTGCCACTCTTCACATGATTATTGAAAGATGGCTGCCTATAATAGAGTGCGTGGGTGTCCATGACCACGTTTTCCATGCTCAATCATGCACGTAGTGCTATCGCATCTGAAGTGCAGCTCCAAAGATTGGTTTTACTCCTCGTCAAGTTCAACGTTGGAGAATGTGATCCCGATCCATCGCAGGTCAATGCAACGGCTCTGCTCTTGACCGCATTATCCTCGGCTCAATTTTGGGAACTACCCAACCTGCGTGGTGAGTTAATTGTGTCGAGCGTGATGGTGCCTTTCTCTGACCGCTGCCAGCTGCGGTCCTGTCCTATGCGGATGAAGCCACGTCGATTCTGACCGATCAGGACACAAATTTGACTGCTGGCGATGAAGCCATTATCTCTTCCATCTATCAGCTCCTCCTCACGTTCCCCATCGAATACATGTCTCGGACTAACCGGAGCGAGCTCGTTAAACGCGCAATGAACGCGGACATACTGGTCAGCTCTTCCAGAAACGCAACAGACGAATATTCGACCTTGTTGGTTGTTCGACTTTTCATACATAACATAGCGTCTCATATTGGATCCATAGATCAACCAGTGAGTGATGCTATTGTATTTATCTTATCGTCGCCAACACTGACGCCCAGATTGCTAATCTATCTCGATATTTCGATCATCTGGCCCGATGTAGTCTTTCTCCACGCGCTCCCCATGATTACATTTCTGTAACTCTGAGCTTGTTCGAAACGCACTTTTCGTACGTTTCTTGTCTGTTTGACTTTTCAGACGCTTTATTCGATGCTCAGGGCTTTAATCAAGTCCTCCGAAAAGGACAGTGTTCAAGTAATACTGGAAGTTCTACGCTCGTGCCAGCGGTCGGATGTTTCTGGTTCTACTAGTGCTTCAAGCATCATAGTATGCCTTGTGAATACCCTGACCAAAGGATTCACTCCGAGCAAGTGTGTGATTCGTGGTCGACTTTCAGCATCATCAGCTTACTGACGCGACTTGCCAGCTTTCTTAGAGAAGTCCAGGATGGAATTCTCGGTCTTCTACGGCGTTTGTCGCGAGCTCTTGTCAACCATATCCAGGATGCGGGTATTCTATTTCATCAGAAAGAGCTCATGGTCTTATGGTTCCATACTCTTTGCCTTGGTCGCTGGCTGAAACTCAGCGGTGAGTGGCTCTTTCTCCCGGCATCCCGAAATTGAATTGTCTCAAGCGCAAGAGATACCTCTCGTCGGCCAAACATTGTGTGCTTGGGCCAGTAAACATTCTACCATGTCCATCACGAATCCCATTCAACTGGATGCGAGTCTCTCTGCAGCCTTCGCTATCTTGACAGAAGAATTCCAATCCATGTCAGATGAAGATCGCTTGCCGCAACTTGACACCATCTCGGCCACTTATGTGTCATTTAGTCGCCTCGTTAGCTCGGACGGTGAGTTGCTTGTTCAGGTACTGCTCCGCTATTCTGATTCATCACCCAATTGAGGTCAAGTTGGGCTCGATTGCCTTCTTTCGCAAACATGCAGTGTTCTATCTGTGATGGAATTCGGCCATATCCTCGACCTTACGTGCGAATGCTTGTCAAATGCAACACATTTAGCCCAGGATATGCCCCATCTGGTCCATATGGCTGCACTGCTCCTTTCTGATCATCCACGCAGTGCGCATCAGCGTTCCATTCCCTGAAACCTACTCAATTCTCAATTTCAGGTACTCTGAAGTACACCCAAAGTTTTTTGACCAACTGTTTGAACATATTTGCCGGTCGCCGTGAATTCACTGATGGACCTCTGCGCCTCCGTTTGGAAGTCCTTAGGCTGCTTCGCCAGCAAAGCTCTGACAGCGTATGTGAAACGCCGTTCGGATGATCCTAATGATTTTGACAACCACATAGCCTGCGTCATTGCGAGCGGTGGACATGGGGAGTATGTGGTCGACACTCTCCAAGTTCCTTTCACGATCCAAGGAACACGACGAACAGACGTCACTGACCACATTTTACGAAATCACTGCGATAATCAGTGCTCTCATTCGACTTCGCCGCGACCTCGTTGCCCCGACATTACCCACTCTGGCTCTGCTTTTAAAGCAGTTGATAGCCACAATCCGGCGGCCGCGTCCGCAGCTAGGAGCGAAGCAAACTCTCCTGGTGACCGACTCGCTGCCACGTTGGGTTGATTGCAAAACCTCTGTAGGGTCCGACGAAGGGAAGGCCCTTGCGCGCTTGCTCGAGGCACTAATCACCAAGACCACAATCAGAAACAACTCCCCGACTGCAGAATTGCAGCGGGCAGAATCTCTTGCACGACCATTCTCCAAGCATGCTGCATATATCATCAAAGCATACATCGATGCAATGAATGATCCTCTATGCATTCTGCCCTCGGAGCTGCGAAAAGAACTGCGGCCGGGTCTCTTCGCTTTGTGCAGCATGCTTAGCGAACACAATCGAGATGCGATGATGGTGTCGGCTCTTGATGCAGGAGGGAAGACAATCATGAAAAGTTTGTGGACGGAATACGAGAAACAAAAATATGTCGGAAAAGGGTAGGACTTCAATCAAGATATTTAGTGTATCACTCTCTCTATTTTGATTGTTCACGCAGACTTCGATTTGCGACGTACGTATATGTTCCGAGTCTTTCCGTTGACGACGGGCTCCGGTTTCACGAAACCAGCTGCCTTCTTTTCCTCTGCTAATTGGCGGATGATGGATAGCAAATCGTTCACAGCCGACTCCGAAGTCTGGATGTGAACAACAAGGCGAGAGCCACCCAACACCAGAGGCTCAGGTAAGTCGGTTGCATGATCGGCGATTTCGTCGTAGGTAGTGCCGATTGTTGAAGGGTCGTAGAAAATCTGGAGATTTGTCAAATGGAGGATGGGTACGAAGGAGCTCAGGATTAACCATGCAAGTCTCAGCCCGGCTCAAGATCCCCACGCCGATCTCTTCTAGACCCTCTTCTAGCCTTTGTGCAAGTTGATGGACTTGAGGCAAGAGGGGAAATTGTAAGTCAATGCATAGGCAGCGGAGGCAGCCAGAATCCCTGTTTGCCGCATAGCACCGCCAAAGAGTTTCCTGAACCGGCGAGCCTTGCTGATAAACTCGCGGGATCCAACGAGGCAGGAACCAACAGGGGCACCTTTTGTTGGTTTTTAATACTGGGCGAGACAAGATTGGCTAGGTACCAACCGAGACCCTTGCTGAAGCACAAGCTGACTGAATCGCACGGGGCACATAATTCGTTCAAAGGAATCCCGGTTTCCGCAGCAACATGCCAAAGACGAGCTCCGTCTAGATGGAGTTTCTTGCCGTGCGAGTGGACGAAATCGGAAATGGCTATGACCTCTTCCTGGGGAATGATTGTACCATTGAGTGTGTTTTCCAGGGCGACGACCTGCGTGGCAGCGCTGAGAATTTGTTAAGCAGGTACCGAAGTTTGAAAGCGACGAGGTACAAATGTATATCCTGATCTAGGATTATATGTTCTTTCACATCATCTATGGTGAGATGGTGACCTTTGTTTTCAACGGGTTAACGGACACTCCAAAGCTTGCACAGGATGAATTACCGTTTGAAGGAACGACAGCGGTGACTGCTGCCCCGAATGGAACGCAGTCCCACCAGCCTCATACCTGTCCCACTAAGAACCAGTTGTGCAACGTGCTAGGTACCCTTACCTCTCTATGTGCGCGCGATGATCGCAAAGGACAGAGTACGGGGGTTGTATGAGATGCGACCGAAGGGCGATTTGATTCGAAGCTGTCCCAGAGGCCACGAATAACGCGGCTTCTTTACCTGTAATCTTAGCCATGTGATCTTCCAGGGCTTTGGTCGAAGGTTCCTGAATTCAATCGCTCGGTTCAATGCACGATTCTCAACAATATTGTGCACCAACAAAGTAGACATCGTCTCCGAGAGTAGCGAGGGCCGCATACTCGTACATCTCCTTGGTTGGAACTAGGGAGACGTGAATAATTATACACGCAGCCTGGATAGACTGCCAGCACACCTGTAATCGTGTCCGCTACATACATAATTATTTTAACGACGCCATCCTGCAGGAGAATGACTCACAGATAAAGGTCCGGGAAATTTCCTTCCGCTTCGCAATGTTATCCTCTAGATGCGTCTTGGAGAGGATATCGAGCTTTTATCTGCTGTGCGATGGTGGCGAAAGAAGACATGTTCCGGATACGGCGGTGGACGAATTTGGCCCGGGAAAGCCTCAAGGCCTGCATGTCCGGTGAGTAGATGTGAGCCAACCCTCCTAATTAGAATTTTGTGATCACTGATCGATCGGCACCGCTTTCTTGTTCTCGGCCACCATCAATAGGGTAGCACCATGGCAACGTATGTCCCGTCCTCTGCGCATCTCATCCATTGCTTGAACCTCTTGCTTATGAAAATATCCATCTAGGGAGCAAAAGCTGCCCAGAAACGCGTGAGCGCAATGCAGACAAGGGCGCAATGCAGACAAGGGCTTCTAGGGTCAGAGTCAGCTAAGGTCCGGCCCCGAGCAACGCGGACTGACGCATGAGTTATCGTTTTCCTCAGGTCAACGAAGCTGCCAAATCCATAATCTGTGCGACGTGCAAGCAGTCATTCGTGCGTTGAGTACTCTCAGGACTGTCTTGTAGATGCACTGATCTGTAATAAGTTGGTTACTACCCGCGCTCCAGCGTGAGTCCAAAGTTTGTGGTCTACAAACCATTCTGATTTTTCGACCAGTCTCGAGGAACATTCCCAAAACAAGCACTCCAAATCGATGGCAGAGTGCTTCCCGGCGTCAACAAGTAGCTCATGATTCTAGACGAACCGTTCCATTGCTGTATTTTTTATCAAGAAGAATGTCATTTCGCGTGTTTGCTTCAATAGAGAATTGCATAGTGTACTTTTTAAATCTATCAGCGCTGCTGTCTTCGCCTCTGATTTTGAGTTTATCGCCCCTTGTGCATAGACCGAGTGATATTTCGCCACACAGCGATCAATGCACACGCTCTCGCCTTTGCTGAGCTCTGCCTCGGCATATCTGGCGATGCACTTATTCTGGCAAGCACTAACGCGAAGCATTGAGAATTTTCATGCGAAAGAAGGCTGGAACTGACGAAACCATTCGATTGAAGAGATCGGTGACCGTGTCCATTCTAAACGCGAGTGAGAACGGACAGGAATTGTGCATGGTGAAAACATACTCTGTGAGTGCCATTTCCAGCCTCTCCTGGTTGAGGGCGCTTGAATTGCTGCTACTCCCGCCGCCTCCGAATAGACTGGACATGGTCAGAGATTTTGTATGTCTCAATTGGGAAGCGGATCACAATTTGATACAATTTTTTCGCGAAACCCATAACGATGGCAGAGACGACCACTCTGGCCCTCCATCGTTGCAGATTTGTCGACTTCTCTCCCTCTGCCATAACCGCCCTTGCTTTTCCTCCCCTTCCTCTTCCGCTGCCGAATAAAAAACCCTCGTCTCTGGGGAAGCAACCTGTACGATTTGGGACTCTTGCAATCGGCCATGCCAATGGAAATATCGATTTATGTGACTGGACGGGTGATGAGGGTGCTTTGCATTCGTCTCAAGCTTGGGCTATAAAATCGGTGCTTGCTTTCGTTATTGACAGTTTAGTCGACGCGCTCAACGGTTGCATACAAGACTCTTGTGGGCCCGTATCCTTCTAAAGTCGACTCAATTGTTTTTGCCATCCGATATCCTGACGACCTGACACCGGAGGAAATTCCTTCTCGTTCTGACCTTCGTCTCTTTTCCTCGGGAGGAGGGAGCGAACTTCTAGAATGGGACATGGAGCGCGGTTGTGTGCGAGTGAGGACGCGATTCTTGGCTCGCATTCGTAGTACTCTCTAATCCCAATCTTTTTAGCGGACCATCAGCTCTCAAGGCGGTTCCATCTGGTCCATGTCAGTCAATCCTGGATCAAATTTACTGGCATTAGGATGCGAGGACGGAACTGTGCGACTCCTTTCCTTGGCAAACGACACGTTAACGCATCTCCGTCGATTCGACCGCGTGAAATGTCGCGTCTTGAGCATCGCTTGGGGTCCCCCAGTCCGCGCCAGCCGTCGGATCAACCCAGCGACGATTCGAGCGACGACGACGAAGATAGCTGGTCAGACTCGTGGCTGGTAACGGGTGGGTCGGACAGCAGTCTCCGCAAATGGGACGTTGCCTCTGGCCGAGTCATTGATCGAATGGGAACGGACAAAATTCGTGGGGAGCGAACGTTAGTCTGGTCAGTCAGTGTTCTCGGGTCAGTTTCCCATCTATCTACGAGTGCTACGTTGAAATAGAAATCCTAGAGATGGCACAATTGTGTCCGGAGATTCCCTCGGCAAGGTAAAGTTCTGGGACTCCCGGACTTGTACCCAATTGCAAACATTCCAAGGCCATGGAGCAGACGTCCTCTGCTTGACCGTCGATCCCGTGCGTCGGATTTACTCTCATCCACTGCAGCTAACCATAGGTTCAGACAGGCACAGCAGTCTACACCACTGGTGTCGATCAGAAGATAACTCAATTCTGTTTCGTCAAGACCTCGAGTGGAGACAAACCCAGCTCTCGGCGGTGGATTCAGACCTCTTCTCGCCGTATGCACTCCCATGACGTGCGGGCTCTTGCCATCTGGCCACCATACATCAACCTGCCACCATCTCACAAACGCCAGTTTCCTGTCGACATAGCGCCCATCTTGGCCTCTGGGGGCCTCGACATGTCCGTGGTAGTCACTCCTGCAGCCCTTCCAGCGAACACTGGGGTAAGAGTTGCGAATCCAATTTCCACAAGCGTGGATTGCACATTTGAGGATTCGTACCATCGGCGGCTAGCCTACTCCTCGGGACCATCTTCGGCGTCCGCTATACGCGTTGCGCGTGAAGCACGGCTCGTTTGCTGCGCCCGCGATGCCGGCCTGGGGATCTGGAGAGTGCTCAACAAGCCTGTTCCCGCGGGCGACAGGGAGTCGGACGCGGAGGACGACATGGACGCAGCAGGGTGGGAAAAGGTTCTGGACATGGAATTCAATGTTCACACCAATATACTCGCGAGCGCCATATCGGACGATGGCAGGTGGCTCGTGGTATCAGATATGTACGAATCGAAACTGTTTCTGCTCGTTTCCGATGTACGCACTTTTTCTCTGCAAACTGACCACGACCCTGACCTGTTCCCCAGTCAACTGGGTCCATCAAACCAAAGCGCATACGAGACTTTGCCGTGGCTCTACGCGCTCATCTCCCGCCGACAAGCACCTCGACTGGCGGCCTCGCCTTCCAGTTTACCCCCGATTCGTCGAAGCTGGTCGTTTCGACAGCCATTGGATCTCATCTCTTGATCGTTGATCTGGGGACAGAAGACGGAATTCCCACTGTCTTGCGGCGGTTTGACCACCATCGCCAGAGGAACTTCATCGTTGGCGATCGGGTCATCAAGGGACGTTCGGGCGAGGAGAGGGAAGAAGACAACCCTGCGAACGCCGACGCTGAAGAATCGGAGATGGAAGCCCCGGCTGCACCCATTTCAACCTCTGTGCTTCGTTTGGCGACAAGCTTCGACGGGCAGTGGCTAGCATCGTCAGACATCCACGGCAGGACCCATGTATTCAATCTCGATTCCCTGCAGGTACTACCACTGATGTTTTCCCTGTATCTATGAGCTAACTGTCCTGCAGCATCACTGCGTCCTGCCCACGTTCCCAAAAGCTGCGCAGACAATATGTTTCGACCCCAACCGGCCGAACCTTCTGATACTGGCGTTCCCAGACAACAGCATCCAGCTGTTCGACGTCGAATCGAGGCAATTCCCGGCGTGGTCGAAAAATATCTGCGACAACCTCCCGAAACGCTTGACGCGCACGCACGATCACGTCCTCGGGGTCGCGTTCGAGCCGCCGTCGCTCGAATCACCGGCAGGAGCAAGCAGCGCCTCGCGATACGCGCTCTTCTGGGCTCGACGTGGTTGTGCAAACTCAAGTTGGAGGGCCCGAGCGCCAAGTCTGGCAGCAGCCAGAAAAAACGACGGCGTGGCGAGGGGGACAAGAGCCCGAAAATTGATCCCGTGTCGGAGGACTTGAAGATGATTACGCATTATCGGCCGATATTGTATGTGGATTTCCTGGCGCCCGGGGAGCTTCTTGTAGTTGAGCGGCCCTTGGTCGATGTGCTCGCCACGCTGCCGCCTGCTTACTTTGTACATAAGTACGGCGCATCCTAGGGTTTCATATCACCAGTCGATTCTGGAAGCTCGGCCAAAAATAGAATCGCCGTTGAGTATAGCCACCTGCTTCTGGTGACATGGAAGTTGGTACAAATCTATCTACACGTCTGGGTTACTAGAGCTACAAGTGAACGATGTACAAGAAATAAGGTGTTGGGGAATCGTCTGTTTTCACCCGAGCGTACGTTGCATCGCGGTGTCTCTGTCCTGCTTGCGGTCCTCCCTGTATTGATGTGTAAGCGACCGCCCGCGAATAAGGCGAAAACCACATACCTGGAATTGACTATCGACAGATACAACGTCCAGAAAACGCCGCAGGTCGACTGGAACGGGACACGATATGGGAGAGGCATGTATCGGAAATTGATCACTTGAAGCACGGGCCAGACGCTCCAATTTGCTACGAGTGTGGGCATGAATAGGTCGCGGTATTTCTGTAGAGCTTTGAGGTTGGAGCTCATGGACAAAGACGGAAGATTACCTGGGCTATCTGTTTTCGCGAGCGACCTTCCAAAACACCCATGGTTCCTATGAAGGCGACGAGCTGCCGAGAGAATCAATTCCGTCCTGCGAGCAATCAATAACGAAAACTAACCCCAAGGGGAGCCCTATCCAGATGTTAGTCATTTTTTCTTCGAGGGAGATGAGTGGACGTATCGTACATGACAATTTGGTCGCAGGCCACGCGCTTGAATAGGGCTTTTGGGTTTATTTTGCGGCCACCATTGAGTACGCGGAGGGGAAACTGGCGTTCTAGGAATGTGTTCCAGCGGCCGAGCAAGGGACCTGCATACGAGTTGGAGCGTTGGAATGGCTGTTGGAAAGTCTGACTCACTAATGGATGCTCCAAAGACGAAGAAACGTAGAGAGCGGATGGGGTCGTAAGGGATGCGCTCCTCGTGTGGTTTCCTCGTCTACAGATGGTAAGGACGCGGAATTCGTGCGACGGTGAAATGAGACGTGCAATATTGTGAGAACATTGAGCGACGATGTCACCGAGGGCATTGAGGCATCCGCCGGTGACGCTGGTGGGCTGCCTTGAGACGAGAGGTATGCCAAGCGGTATACTTGACTCACGCGAGAGTTGTATGCGGTCTTGAGTGAAATTGGGTCTGGTACGCGCGGGCGAGTGTGAGGGCAGCCATGACTGGAAGGAAGAAAATGGGATTAAATAAATGGAGGCCCCTCTATGCGTTGGATCATCGGTGACTGCAGTGGAGAAAACGTCTCCACACCGGGGGTAAGTAACGTGACGTGCACACACGATTAAACAAAGACGCGTTCGTTCACTACACCCATGTACACCGCCATCACTATCCTCTTCCTCGCCGTCCTTGCGCGCGCAACACCCACGCCTCTGAGTGCAGCTACAGGGTTTGTCTTGTTTATTCGGTCTCTCCAGACATTCTGACGCTTTGCAGCGCGGGCGGGACTGCTGAAGGTGGCGCAGTCAACAATATGGATTCTCCCGCCTTGGTCAATCTCTTGTCCTGTGCGTGTTCCCGCCATGTCTGGTTTCACGTTTACAGATACTCTCCAGACAACGCGGGCGGTAGTGGTGATGCTAGCTCCGGCGACGCGTCAGCGATAGACAACTCGAGATCCGGCTCGCCAGGCGATTCCCAGTTCATGCAAACCGTGTCCGGCGAGAAAATCTCCTTATTGGATCTCATCCCAGGTAGGTCTCATGTGCTCTCGCTCGTCTACATAGTAGCTGACGCAAGTGTAGACCTCACCGGCGACGACGAACGCTCCGGCACCGCCATCTACCGACTTTGAGCATACCACCTACAAGCATGATCCCACTGTATTATAGCTGCACACGTCACTGTATCGACCTACACCGTCTTTTGTAGAACAGAATTCTATTCCCATTATAACAGGCGTAACTTTCCCGTCACTCGGTTTACGATTTCTACGGGCCCTGGACCGATGGCGAGCACCGTCCGCGTCCCTGGGTTTACTTGCGTTAATCCTCTGCATAGACCGTGAGTCGGGAGGCGGAAGGTAGGAAAGCGGGACGCACCGGTCTCGTACAGAGCGGGCACATAGATCGAGGCTTTTGGCGCGAGATTCGAGCTCGAGAAGCTGCTTCTCTGACGTCGCCTTGAGAGCGATTTTCGCTTGACTAGAGACGCGTCAGATTTGAGTGTGCATGGAGGTGTGAATGCGCACCCGGTACGTTCCCAGTGTTTCACTAGCTGGGAGGGCTATGTGAGAATCAGGATGAGAGACATTCAACGAACCTTGGGATTTCGTTTGACTAGAGCGCGATAGCAAGCAAGGGTCGCGTGCCTGGCAGCAATTGGATAGTCTTTCGGTGTGTAAAATGATACACACGCACCCGCATCTGCGAGCGATGCGTGAATACAGTGGGAGGACATCCGAAAATGATGCTCACTGGCTGGAAATTTTTCCTGGGGTCATTTTGAGATCGGTACGAACGATCAGAACCTATATCGATTGGAAAGGATACAGCCAAGTAAAAAGCCTAATTTACGAGTTTGCAAGGCTCGAGCATCCCTGCTGTTATAGCCGCCAAGTCTCCGTCGTCGGGCTCGTCCTCGAGTTCATCTTCCTGGATGATTTTTCCTGGAACGCGTCGCCCGAGACAGTAGCCGACGGTGACAGAGACGAGAGCAAGAGCAACGCCTGTAGCAATTGAGAAGGAAGGAGGACCGTGTTTTAACATGAGGTCATGTGCAAATATTTGTTGGCTGCAGTGCTACGTAGTGGAGTGTACGACAACTCTGTTCCGTCTCCGAACCCAATCCAACATATCAAGACATGGTCACCACTCAGGTATGCTGCCGTCGCATTTCCTCGTCGCCCGGTGCTCATCTCGACCCCGGCCAGCACTATCTCTGGGCTTCCGGCCATTTCCTCCTCCTGGTCGCCTCCCTCCGATATTTCATCGCATGGAGCATGTTCAGGAGCGTGTCTTCGTGGTGGTACAAAGGTTGGTTGTTTTTCCTCCCCCCTTCCGGCGGCATCCATCCGCATTTTGTCTCATTTTTCCGACTAGCGAGTTTCCTCGGTGCACTGGTCAGCTACGCGATAGTTTGCCAGTAAGAGACATCCCTTCGTACTGCAATGCATACGTCTCACTTTCCATCGCGTTGTGCAGAAAATCCTTGGGGGTGCGTCAGCCCACGTTTTGCCGCGTGGCCGATTTTGATCAACCTTCCGCAGACACCGCAGCCCAATGCAGCTTTCGTACGGCGGGCGATACTTGACGAAGTATGTGTTTATCGGCCTTATACTGATCGAAATGTGAACGCACGGTTCCACAGAATGTTCAATATCTTGTTTTGGCCTTTTTCTGGTGGTCCTCTAAGCCTATTGCTAGTCAGGCTTTTCTCTGTTCTGAAAGCACTCCAACTGATTTGTCTAGTTGCTCTTCTTCCCTACGCGATTTTCTCCCTTTTCCATGCGCTCACGTTTGCGCGCACGACTCTGATGCCGCAATTCCTCCCTCCTGGTCCACCTGCTTCCGCCGGTGGCCCACCTACCCCGCACCCGCTGGCCAAGCGCCTCCAGACCTGGGTCAAAGGTCTGTTTCGGCACTTGTTCGGGCTCTGACATCTGACGTCGCCATCAGCTAACTACGACACCGCCATGAGGGTCGTTGCGTACACCGAGCTGGTCATCTTTGTCCGCGTACTCCTCGGAGTCGTTACCTTCCAGAACTCGCTCCTATCTCCGATTATATTCGCCCACTTTGTGCGCCAGCGCTACTACCAGTCCGCGTTTACTCGCGAAGCCGTCGCCTCGGTGACTGCCCGCATCGACACGTTTGTACGCAGACCGGGGAACCCGCCTGTTGTTGTCAAGATCTGGGAGAATTTCCAGATGATTGTAGGGCGCTGGGTGGGGGCGACGTTGACGCCGAACGCGGATGCGGGGGCTGCCAGATGACGGACGTTGTATTTGATTTTCTCCCCAAAAGCGCTGTTAGATTGAACCTGTGATTTACGCGCTGTGAATGCTATTCTGGCTTGTGATGCTTGTATGACGTCCGATTCGTTATAAAAGCTGCAAGTGTTTATCATGTACTGCACTCCACAATGGCAAACGCCCTGTCTCAGTTCATAAACTCGATTACCGCCGTGTTCTTTTCGCTGGTCAACTCCATATTCGCTGTCTTCCAAGCCATCCTAGCGCTTGGGACAGATATTATCTCCAGTGTCCTACAGTTGGGCACAAGTCTGATCAACTTGGCGCTGGATCTGACGCGAGGAGTGGCTGGTTTCGTCGCTGGTGAGTCTCGACGTCATACTAGTAGCCTACTTATTTGCTGAATTATATGGACCGATTTTTGCAGCGAATTTCTTAGTTCTGCTGGTGCTCGCAGGCGGATATTATCTGTACACAACCAGGCAGAATAAAGGCAAGGGCACGCGTAAAGCATAGTATCGTAGCAGCTGTATGTTTACTGTATGATGGATCGACAAACGTGTAAACAAGCCGACGCGAGTTTTGTTGATGCAGTCTCGCATTCCTATCCCCAGCCATTCGCCCCAGCAGTCCACCCAGTCCCCTCACCACTCCTCTTTCTCTCCCGTCCCATTCCCCGACCGCGACTCTCCCCAACGCTCCATGTCCACCTTATCTAGCCAGGCGTTCCCCGGCTCCGTCTCGGAAACCCGGAAGAAACAGTCTAAGAGAGATGAGGTACGCATATCATTTCTGCCGCCCCTTGTTCGCTCACGCGGCATTAACCTCTGTCTTGCTATAGGCTATTCGTAAAAAGATAGAGTCGGAGCTGTCGCGCAAGCGCACCATCTCGACGACGAACAGCATGCGGAGCGGGAAACGCGGCAGCCGGGTCGCCGCCGCGAAAGGCACCGTCGCGGCGCTGCGGCCCAGCCCCGCGCTGACGGTCCCCGAGAACATCACCGTCGCGGAGGCGAGCCAGCTGTGTGCTGCTAAAAGAACCGATTGTGTGCTCGTGGTGGATGACGAGGAGGGTCTGAGTGGGATCTTCACTGCCAAGGATATGGCGTACCGCGTATGTGTGGGCTGCTGTTTTACATCGAGTGCAGCGATGCGAATGATTTTTCGGGGTATTGCCAGGTCACTGCTGACGGGCTTGACCCCCACATGACGCCGGTCCACCAAATAATGACTAGGAATCCTATGGTCACTCGGGACACGACCAGCGCGACCGAGGCCCTGCAACTCATGGTCTCGAAACATTTCAGGCATCTGGTGAGACGCGTCTTTCAACAATAGTTATGAAATAATAATATTTGTTCCAAGCCTGTCTGTAACGAGGAGGGCAATGTCGTCGGGCTTTTGGACATCACTAAGGTCTTCCATGAAGCTCTAGGCAAGGTCGAGCGCAGCTCCGCCGCCTCGGAACAATTGTTTGCTGCCATGGCTGGGGTGCAGTCGGAACTCGGCGCAGCGGGGTCAAATCCCCAGGCTGCCGCGATGCTTGCATGGGCTGAAAAACTGCGCGAGAAGACTGCCCTCCCTGACCTCACGACCGTCATGGACGTGCGCTCGCACCCTGCCACGGTCGGCCCAAGACGACAGTACGAGAGGCTGCGCGGCTCATGAAGGAGCGGAGGACTACCGCCGTCTGCGTGATGGAAACCGTCGCGCCTTCTTCGCCGGGTCTTCCGCCTGTGGAGAAGATTGCTGGGATTTTCACGAGCAAGGATGTCGTCCTGCGAGTTATCGCGGCAGGTCTCGATGCTGGGAGATGCAGCGTTGTTCGCGTCATGACGCCCCACCCCGACACCGCACCCCCTACCATGACTGTCCACGACGCGTTGAAAAAAATGCACAGTACGCGCCGTCTTTACTCGTCCCGATGTCAGACTGATTCGTGGTTTCAGATGGGCATTATCTCAATCTGCCCGTCGTTGAGGAAGATGGGCGTTTGTCCGCTATTATTGATGTTCTTACGCTGACCTACGCGACATTGGAACAAGTACGTTGCATCGCAGCCGCCCTATCTTACTGCTGATCGCGCCTGGTAGATGAATGCCGTGACATCCAACGACAACACAAACAACGAGGGCGAAGGTGGTCCGATGTGGGGCCGATTCTTCGATTCCATCGGACACGACGACAATGACTCCTTCGTTTCTGGCTCTCGCGCGACTCCAGATATTCAGTCTGTCTCCATGCATAGTCTTCGCCAGCCACAGTCTCCTCATTCTGAGGTTCATCCCAACGACTCTGCCTCGGTCGTAGACGATGAGCCGTCCGTGGAGGCTACGCTAACCGACCCGGGATCCCATCCATTACTGGCATCGCACCGCCGCCTGTCGACGACGGCACCTATGTGTTCAAATTTCGCACCCCAGGCGGGCGCACCCACAGGTTCCAGGCGCGTCAAGACAACGTCGAGCACCTGCGCGAAATCGTGGCCGGCAAACTGGCGACGGACCCTTTCTTCACCGATTTCAAGTCGGCTTCGGACCCTGCGGTTATCCCGGACCCCATCGACTTCCATCTGTCGTATACGGATACAGACGGGGACAGCGTGTTCGTAACGTCGGACCACGATGTCATGGACGCCGTGCGCATGGCGAGGAGTTCTGGTGCGGACCGCGTCGTGCTCGTTATTCATGGTGGCAAGGGATGGGGGCAGACCGAGACGAAGCAGGAACCGGAACCAGAGACCCCGCCTGTTGCGGTAGCCCCGTCGCCGGCTCCCTTGGTCGATGCGGAGAAAGTCAAGTCTGTCCTGCTGGAAGAACATGCGATCCCTGCGCAAAAGATACCCGACGACGTTATGGGGATCCCGAAGGACATGCTGCTGCCTGCGAGTATCGTGGCGCTTGCTGTGGCCATTGTCGGCGTGTTCGCCGCCTCGCGTCTCTCGTCGTCGAGATACTAATGGATCGATTCCAAATGGAATACAGGTCGCCGAATGCTATGAACGATTTCTTACTTAGAGAGCTAGTACATAACTTAAATGCACGTGTTTAGCGAGGTGGCAATGGAACCTAATTGGGAATCATTGATGGCGATCAAGATCAAGATTCTTCACGAATCTGAGTTAACGAGTCCGGCCCAAGCTCAGGCACTCCCTTATTCGAAATATGTACCGCATCCACGATTTTGGAGTGGCCTAGACATTTGCTAACAGTTGTCAATTTATCCTACGGTAGTAGGCTTGCAAAAGCGAGTTGATTAATGATTCAGGACTGCCATCCGACGGCCGGATCAAAAAGATCGGATTTATGCCTGCAGTGGCCTGCCTCGATCAAGTTGGTTTGATTACTTCCGTACACGCGAGCAGCCACTAACACGATGCCGCCCAAGTTGTCTCAGAAAGATGAGGCTCTTGCTGCGCTGGTAGGTAATCTGCTTGATGTTACTCGCGCCTCCAAAACTGCTCTTCAGGCCAGCAGTATTCTTTCTGTCATGCTGGACGACATCATCATGGGTCTGCTGTGGTTCTAGTTTACTTCTCTGGTTATTTTATTTCATGGAAATTCTGCAGACGTGACTCTGCAATCTCATCATGAAACGCTTCGCAGTCGGTCGATGTGCACCGTATGCAAAACTCGGTGGGCTGTTTACATACATCGCTTATTTACACAAGTCGTTCATCGAACGATGCAGGTGTAGTTCCGGTATTCATTTTCTTGGCCTGTTAACATGAAGAGCTAGCTTACGCTTCATGCAGTCCACACGCCTTCAAGTAACCTACTCCTGTCTTCGTCACAATCCACATTACCGTCGCGGCCGTCCACACCGGCGGCGAATGGCTCCGCAGGTACTGGGACGAGTACCCTACAGGCAACAAGGCAGATGGGAATCTTTACCTCGAATGCGTCCAGTGCTCTCGCCAGGTTTGCCAGCCGATGATCGCTATTATATTCAACCCTGAACGGCTTAGATTGCCTCGAATCGCTATGCACCTCACCTGAGCAGCTGCATGGGCCTTTCCACGACCCGGAGGGGTGCCGCGCGCGGGAGTGCCGCAAAGTCAAAGTACGTATGCTTTCCCGCATGTTTTTTGTATCGCCTCATCTGTCGCTCAGGCCATCTTCAGAGGCTGGAGGTCGTTCCACCTCTTCTGAAGGTAATGATTCCGATGATGGCAAGGGAAAAGGAAAAGCGAAGACCAAGCGTGCTGGTAAATCGCCAGTTTCTGGACCCTGCGTACTATTCTCTGATGTCAGATAGACGGAGCCGAGCTCAATTTGAAGCGAAAACGGGCAAGTGGTAGCTCTTCATGCGCTTACGGTCTCCTGATGTTCTGGAAACATGAAGCCCGACTCACCTCATCTCACGCCGAACAAGAAACAGAAGAAGCCAAGTGCTTCGGGTATGTGTTCTCTTTGTTATGTAATTGGACCGATATTGAGAAGCATGACATAGGGTCCCCTTTGTCCCGCGTCAAAGCCAGTGCAGATATTCCCAGTCTTCCGAGCAACGTACCGGTTTTATTACCCACCCTTAGCACACGTGGCTCACTCCTACTCTCAGGGTCACCATTCTCCCTCGAAAGTGCCGTCGAAACTACGCGACTCGTCTACAGCCTCGCTTGTTGAACGATCCTCGACGCCTTCCTCTCGGTTTTCTTCCCCAGGCCCGGACAGCCCTGGATCTTCCATGTATTCATTACAGAGTCCCGCCCTGCCGGATAAAAGCCTCAAGGGCAGAGCTCTCGATATTGTTCCGCCGAAACCCTCCCCGCCGCGGCCGGTCGTGGACGATTATCTTCTGGGTAGATGCGTTCCGTTTATACTGGTCATTATTTTATTGATGCTGGCCCAGATGATGGAGGCGATGAAACCGGTTCATCGACAGACACGGACAGTTCTTAACGGACTAATACCTCATCTATCTTTATCTACACCATATTTTTCCCCAACATCCATATATCAATGTACAACTCCATTCCTCCAATGCGATTTCGTGCTAATGCCGGCGGATCGAAAAGAGAGGCCATAGAACAAATAGCAGTGTCGTCTGCGCAACCGTTATATACGACCAGACCCGCATTGACAAGTCCGTAACGATGATTCCCGTCATGAAGGGGAAGATCGCTGCGCACGCGATCATAAGCTAGGTCACAACTGGAGTCGGAGGAAACAACGAACCGCTGCCCATGCTCCCGGCGGCAGAGCTGATTGATACCGAAACAGCAGGTGAGTGAAGCAGCAAGTTCACAGAGATGAAACATACACAATGGCCATCGCGATCATCTTGACTTCTTCAGGAAGCAGCTCATTGCAAAGCTCGAGGATTGCTGGCCAGAGCGGGCCGTAGAACAAACCAACCAGACTACCAGACACGGTGTTTTCGATGTCGGATTTGATGAACCAGATGAAGAATTGCATCGCCAATGCAACACCTGGCATAGTTGAAGTACATTAATTTGAATATAGAAGATCTCCTACCGCTGCGAGCAGTTCATCAGTATGAGACGGATGTGGCAGTTGACAACAACTCACAGACACCCTTGCACGATGTATCTTCGGCTGGTGGGCGTGAGCCTTCGACAAAAACAATTGAGCCGACGTGAAAGTATTGCAGGGTTGGCAGCCTACCTCGCCGAGAAGAAGCTCCATGCGATCCGTGAAGTGGTCTCGCCGGCCCAAAACCCGGAAGACACGTAGCCCACGGTGTTCGGATTTGCAGATCGCTCGGCCAAGAGGTATTGTACGATCTAAACGGCGCGGTTGAGAAACTTTGCACACCACTCCGGGGATGGGTGGGTTGGCTTACTAGGCCTTGCGTCGTTGTTTCGCTTTGAATGTTCAGATGAGCAGGCAATGTGCGCAATGATATATAGACTCACCTGCCGCAGTACATCATGCCAAAGAATACAAGTGCCAGAGGTAACGCATCGAGCAGACGCGGCGGAACACTGTCGCGATCTAAGGTACAGCTCGAGTCTCAGTTCTCAGGGCAGCACTCACAGCCGTTGGGAGTCGACTGAAGGGCTCTCGAGGAACTTCCGCTCGACACATCGGATTCCGGCTGAGATTCCTTGTCCAAGGCGAGAGACGGAGAACTCTCGGCCTCTGCCAGCGCTTGCCTGCGATCTAGCGCCCACTCATGCGCCGTAGGCACGAAAGTGAGGCTGAGAAATACGGCGCTGACGGCGGAGAGCACCTGGAGGTTACATGCCAGTGAACATCATTCGTTGATGCGAATGGAGTGAGTTACCAGGGACCCGAAGTAAAAGTGCGCCCACGGGAGGCCTGCGCCCGCAGTCAACTGGAATATCAACGGCGAGACGACAGCGCCGAGGCCTGGAATGGGAGTCTGGTTAATAGAACGATACATAAGGGCGAGAGGAGATGTACCCCAAGAAGCATACGCGTATCCAAGAGGTCTGTTAGGTATTTGCGCGAGGAAGAGGTTGCTTTTAAATACATGTTAGGCAATTATGAGGCTGGACTGAGGGTAAACGTACAGGGGAGCTGACACAGAGCAAGCCACGCTTCAGATTAATTGTGACGAGAGTAAATCAGTTACCTGTAAGCACAGACCGGGCGGATGACAACGCAACATAAGCAACAAACATGGCGGGGAGCCCAATCTTGGATCCCATGAGGATGAAAAACGTCGGAGAGCCGAAACTGGCCAGGATCATGATATAATATCGCGCCTGCAAATTTGAATGTCCGATAGCACCAGGACTAGGTCGTGATAGAGCGATGCGAAATGCAGAGATGGGACACATGGACATTTTCGGGTTGGAGAAATAGAAGCGGCCGAGGAAGTTTATGATGTAGGGTACACACAAAGTTCCGATTGTAAATCTGAGAAACATGACCATGAACCAGATGCCTGTGAACGACTAGTTTGGGAAAATACCCTGTCATCGTGCCGACGAACAGAAGAGACGACGTCATGTAACTTAGATGGAATGCAGCTTGAAAGTACGGCAACGCAGTTCCAGTAGCTGTAACGAGAAGATTCATCAATGGATGAAGAACGCGAGAAGGTTCGAAGAATCACATACCACCGTCCGACCATCCGTTCAAAAATAGAGAAAGAGTGAGCTAGCCAGCCGCCATTTCGTGCGGCGCGACATTTTTGGAGGTGGTGATGCAAATTCGAAGTACGAACTACCACTGATGGCAGAGTCGACTGGGGATGCAGTTTCTGTATATTTATGCGTGGACTGGGTATCATGGTGTCTTGTCGTGGTGGAATTGAGAGAATGGCAGGAGATATGGGCGTCAGATATAGGTGACAGGGGAGGCGGCGTGAGCACAGCGTCCGGAGTGGGGAGTTCATCCACGACGGCGCTTTCATTTTGATTTGGAGGAAAGCCGCCAGGAGAAAAGAGAAGACTCGGAGGTAGGAGGTTCTGGGAACGAATAGAGCTTCGACGACGGGCTCGAAGAGCAAGAGCAGAGGTCTGGCAAAGGTCTATCGCGTTGGGCTGGAGACTCATGTTACACAAGGAATATAGTCGAGTGCTGAGCGCTCTTCACTGTATAAGGAACCCTTTTTAAAGCCAAAAAAAATTGCCCGTCGCCCGACGAAGTCCGTGCATGCACGAGATGAAGTCCGCACAAATGAATATAAAGTTCTAGAGAGTCCGCAGTCGACATGGAACGGGCACCCGGAAGAGGGCCTCATGCTAACAAATAAGCTTTGCCGTTGGACTTTTTCAGTGGTTGAGGGTCCGCGTAGACGTAAATCAGTCTCGTGGAGGAAAAGACATACGGGCGGATCCATGGCATTAAGAGAAGTGTTTGGAAAAGAAGCGACTCCGAACATGCAGTTGATGAGTGTTCTTACGGAAGCCGCGGAGGAGAGTAGAAAGGTGTCGGGCGCTGTCGGACTTCAATACAAGTAAACATCGGAGTATCGGGCCGACGGTACATGGCAGAAGCTTCAGCTTCAACACCCGGTGCGCTGTACTCTCTTGCCGTAGTCGCCGCCTACCTCGGCGTCGTTGCTGTCTGCACCTCCTTGGGATACTTCACGCTGGGACGAGTAACATCAAAGTTCAGCCCATCCGATTGCCTCAATCTGCGGCGGATTCTGATTCTGAGAGCGACGACGATGGCGACGTGTCGGCGTTGAAAACTGGGGATGATTGCAAGCTGGTGAGCCTGCTTGTCAGAGCAGTACACGCATACGATAACGCGTAGGTCCTTGTCGTTCGCACGGATCTTGGGATGACAACCGGAAAAATTGCAGCACAGTGAGTGCGGATCTGGGCGACTGCGACGGTTTCCTGACCTTCCCAGGTGCTCGTAAGGTCCCCGAGTGTTCTGATGCGTGGTTCTAATAGCGAGTAGACACGCTACCCTCGCGTGTTACAAGACCCTGTTATCCAAGAATCCCGCGGTATGATCCCTGATATTGCGGAGTCGAGCCGTCGCTTAGTCCGCACCGCAGCTGCTCCAACGGTGGGCACGCGCGGGATACCCCAAATCTGTCGTCCGTTGTCCGGATAACGACGCGCTTGAAGCGTTGCAACTGCTGCAGGCCCAAGCACAGAGCTTAAATCTCTGTGCGCGGTCCATTCAAGACGCGTGCGTTTTTTGATCGCTTTTCCCCCCATCATCTCAGTTGACCGCCGACAGTGGGCGGACACAAATAGCGGCGGGATCCACCACGGTATTGGGAGTCGTGGGGCCCAGCACGCTCGTTGAGCAAGTAACCAGGGACCTAATTGCATTGGAGTAGATAGAACTTTATTTAACGAGGTGATGGAATGCAAATAAACAAGGGACCTTAACCGTCGCCTCCGCCCAGCACAGCTACACACGCTCTTTTCAATCGCAGGTCGACTTTCATTAGCCATGCAATCACACGATATCAAGGCCCACGGCTTCGACGAAGAATCCGCCTTCTCCTCTCCCTACACCACACGACATCAGACTTTTACCGTCGATGCACCCAATTCGCCTCCGTAGACAGTCGCCAGAAGCCTCATTTTGCTTCAAAGGACTCGGACGACATGTCGCACGACCTCGCTCCCGTAGCCTATCCACCACCTCCGCCAGAGAAAGAGACAGACGGCTTGGGATTCTGGCAAAAGGTTCGTCTTTTACGACCGTTTCGCTATATCATATCTTGACAGCCACCACTAGATACTTCCGGAGTCAATGGCGTGCCGGCTATACGTCCTCACTGTCCTGATAGAGACGACGATAGACCTGGCGATTGAGGGCGAGCTGCTCATACAAGTGAACCGGAATGTACCAACGGGAGAGCACGAAATGCCCGTGTATCTGGCAATATTGTTCTTGCACAGTGCGTTCCGTTCTCAATTCCCTCTTCGATCCATTGACCATCTTGATTCTAGCGTCTTCCAGTTTGCCATGGCCGTGGATGCTGTATATGCACGGAACACATTGCAGTTTTTCGCTCTTACGTGCGTCCATGCACTGCCAGTATCGCGTATCCCAGCTGACTTCCCAGCGCAGCATATTCAATGCTTTATTTCTGGTCTACGCTGTCATACAAATTGGCGAAATCCGAGACCTGAAAATCCAGACGGGCGGCCACATCCCGGTCAATGTTCTGACCACCATCATACCCATCATCATCGCCATAGCAGAAGTCGCTACATCGGCCTGGGCTGGCAAATCTACAATGATTTTGGATGGAGTGTCTACAAGTTCTTGGGCGCCGACCGGCAAATCAAGAAAATGTACGCCAACTTCCAGATCTACGAATGCCTAGTCAAGTTCGACGTGTTCTTCTGGGTCGGGTTCTCTGTCAGTCTTATCGCTGGTTTGCGTTTGCGCCACTTATTGTCCGCTCTTAGGTCCAATTCATCTTCCTTGTACTCGTGCACCACAATTGGGAATACTACATCACTTGTGCAGCACTCCCGTTATCTCTCTTCCTGCTGGTCGAAGGCCATCTTGCGGCGCGGCACGAGAGCAAGATAATGATGTACACATTCATGTCAGGGTGTGTCGGAGCGATGGTGTACTTCGTATACAAGGTCCGTGCCTTTTCTCCTTTCTAGCATCCCTCGCTAAATCTTTGTACAGCTGCAGAAAGTGCTCAGGAACAAAGGCAACGACGAGTTTGGTCCAGTATGGAAAACACTCACTATATTTTGTACATCATTTCCTTGCTGCTGCGGACCCGGGCTTGTCGCTGATCCAAATCCTCCGCAGCGGTGATTGCAATCCTCCTTTTGGTTGCAACGTTCGTATTCTCGTTGATACTGCTGCGAAACTTTGGTCGTGGATTGAAGACCTCATGTAAGTCCCGGTGTTTCCGTGTTACCAGTGATTCACGTTGCGTTAAATCACGTAGTGTCAAGGAACAGCATGAGCCATAGCCGATATGGGTCGCAACATCATCGACGAGCAGCTAGCCAAAACCCATACCGCATGAGCATCAACTAGCATGCCACCCTCTCCCTCGTCCACTAGCAACACCAATTTACAGTACATTTACTTCCCCGGGAGGCATACGCAGCGCGCATACCGCCTCCGCCCGAACATTTGTATGTACCATCAAAAATCTAGTATAATTCGTTTCGAGAAGCAGTCCTCCGGGTTCGGAACGCCGTTGGTGTGAACCAGATACATACAAAAAAATTCAAGAAATGATCGTGTTCACTATGTATCTACCAGGCTCAGCGCGGGGTAAGTTACAGGTAAGGGCCTCGACCCGGCGAGGGATAAATTAGCTAGTTCTGAGTCAACCACTGCCAGTCAATGTCCACCGTGGTCACAAGATACGGTCTTAAGTGCTTTAGGCGACGGCCACCATACGAGTGGCGAAGTTGCGGGATCCGAGCTCGTCGGGACGGAGGGCGGCCCACGGGGCTGCCTCATCGGTTGGCTGGCCAACCTGTGGCCATGGCCCGCCTTCTGACGCACAAAAGTCGTCGGCTGCCCGAATCCAAGCCCGGCGGGCATGGCTTTGGCCGCGTCTTGCGGCGGGGAGACACTGATCTCGGGGGTCGTAGGGGGCGAGTTGGACGCGACGGACTCGGAGGAACTCGTCGAGTACCCGTCGTCGTTCTCGCCCTCGGAAGAATCGATCGTAACGGCGGGCATCGGTTGGGCAGCCGCGCCGTTGAAGTGAAGGGGCTGGGGGCGGGATTAAGAGGGGCGGAGGTGTTGGCCGGAGGGGGGAGAGGCGGCGCTCTCCCGGGGCGGCGAGGACTGCAGAGCAGCCGGACGATTGGTGCCCCGCAGGACAGAGTTGTTGTTGCCGCCGCGCCTCCAGTTGGAAGCGGATTCGGACTTGGAAGCACTGGGAGTGGCGGGAGTTCCACCGAGCGAAGTGCCCCCGCTGATAACGGTGGTGGTGGAAGGAGTAGGGGGGACAGATGCGTCATAATCCGCGGAGAAATTTCCCATGGCTCCGGTACTGGGCCGTCCTCCGAACTTGCCGCCAAGGGGCGGTCATGGGGACCTGGTCGTCGTTCTGGCGAGAGCAGCGTGACGCATCTGAGTGTTGAAAGTGGCGGAGCGCAAATCGAAAGACCCAGTGGGTCCTGCGGTTGCAGGCGGATTGAAATTGGGGCGTCTAGACCCCTGGCTTTGCGCAAGAAGCTGGGCTTGGTATTGCTGAGCTTGGATGGTCTGAATAAAAATAAAATATATTGTTTTCTTGAGATATAAAAAGCACTGGCCTGCATCCTAAGAATCTCGAGCTGCATCATCTGCATCTGTAGCGCCTGTGCCTGGGCGTGATTGGGCTGCGCGGCAAAGGCGGGGCTGAAGGGTCCGAGACGGGGGTTCACTTCCTGCTGCTGCTGCAAGAACCGATTATTGGGGCCATCCACAGCCGCGGTCATGGGGATGGTCCTATTACCACCGTGGTTTGACGAACACGCTCCGAGCTTGCTCGTCTTCCTCGGGGAAGACGGAAGAAGAAGGGTGGAGGTTGATACGAGGAACATTGAAGGTTCCGCCAGGAGCAGCGGTATGGGGAACATTGGCCGAACGCACACCGCCTGTGCGGAGGCCGAGAGCAGAGACGCGCGGTTTGAAGCTGGTGTATTAGCAGAAGACATTGTCGGTTTAAGATGGAAAGTAGAGTAGTGAAGGGTTCAGAAGACAACAAGAAAAAACGAGATGAAAGTAGGGAAGAGAGAGAAGGAGATGGCCCAGGCTGGCAACCCGATCAGTGTCAACAGATGATCCCACATGCTGTGTAGCTACATCACAGATACTTCTTTGCGCTAAGCTCGTACTCGTGTATCGAAGACAGTACTACGAATGGGAGTGTGCGCCGTGTGGAAGGGATTCAACATCGTCTGAAGACAGATTGTAAGCGGCGTCGAGTTGGTAACATCAACCTGTTTACCTTGACATACAACTCCCATACATCCGTGAAGAACGCCTTGATTCCGTCGTCCATTTTTGCCCTCGTGCAGCAGTAAAAAATTTCATGTCTGCGTTCGACGCGTCAAAAAGACCCGAGTCTGCAGAACAAGGCACTTACTTCCAGGCGTGATGAAAGGCAGACACCGTCCATTCATTGAATTTATCCACCGACCTGAGAAGCCTGCCAGCAGTTGCGTGAAGATAGAGGTGGGCTCGGGATCCGTACATACATGGTGGTCTGGGTCTTCATTGCATCCTCAATTACATCGAGGCTAGCGTTCGCTATCATCTGAATGACGTGACGGTCCTGGCCTACGGATTATAAGAGGTGCTTCAGGACGCCCGCAATGCATACCTCCTCCCATCCTCACTGTTCCAGTAGAGGTCTGGTGCGCCGAACTGGATGCGCCGGAGAGCGCGGTCAACGTTCCCGCGAAACGCTGAAAGTGGACCAGTTAGGCAGACTAGAGGAGAGGGGAGAGGAGACGCTCGAAACGGGCTTGGCCGAATAATGCGTCAAGCTGTAGACTGCAAATTTGTTCCAAGAAACAAGAAGTTACATTGAGCATCTACCTATAGAGCGGTGTGTCCGAGGACTGAGCAAGAACAGATGAGAGACAGACATCCAGTTCAGAGCACAGGAAAGATATATTTGATGCGCCGTTGAGACAGCCGACGCGTCCAGTTCTGTGTATCGACCCGAGTACGCGGACAGCGCGTCAAGCGGAAGGACGGGAAAAATAGACGTAAATACCAAAATATTATCCGCTTACACGTTACACGTTACATACCTACCCCGCCCCGCCATGGCTCAAAGGTACTTGCCCGTCCCAGGCTCTTCCTTCAACTCTCATTTGACCCCAGAAGAAGCCAGACTTCTCTCCACAACCGCTCCTCTCTCATGGCCCCCAGTTCCACACAACCACCAGCCTCCGGCCGTTCCTCCCCGTACCAAAATTACGAACCCACAGGCCACCGCTTCGCCGACGACCTAGAAGGCCAAAACGACGAGCAGCTGGAGGGCTTGAGCGCAAAAGTCAAGTTATTAAAGGATGTGCGTGAGTCCCAGACTCTTGTGTCTTCGCTGACGACCTTAGATCACGATTGGCATTGGGAAACGAGGTCCGAGAGTCGACCAAGCAGCTCAGCGAAATGGTCTGCTCCATCCCCCTCAGCTTTCCGTGCCAAACTAACCGTTCGCAGAACGACGCCTTTGCAGAAACTTCTGGTATACTAGGCGGAACTTTCAGAAGGGATGAACAATATGGCTGCGCGACAAGGTTGTCAATGGCTATGGTACATCGTATTTCTTGTCATCGTCTTCGGTTCTTCATCGTCGTCTGGTGGTTCGCGACGATGATCACCACACTAATGTATTCTTCTTTTTCGCGAATTTAGTACTACGTCTCTGTCCGAAGCTGCGCGTTGCCAATCTCCCATATCATCCGCCGACGCAGATACGGAATGTCCTTTTGTGAAAAGTTAAACGACTCCTCCCCTCTGGAAAGCGACTCTAAGAACTGGCATGTAAAACACTCCGCAGTCATATCCGTTATCTTGCCAAGGTGTATCCTAGAGTCCAGGTTTGGGTTCGCGTCAAGATGCAGGGAGTAAAGAAGACTTGCCTCTGACGTATAGTCCCCTCCCACCCAGTGAAATCAAACGGTATCTTCTTTTTTATTGCGGTGCTCTAAATCGAGGTATTGTCGGAGGAGCTGGATGGGAACGTCAGCATACACAATTGGGAAGACAGGAACCGCTTGCCTTGAAGACCCGCTCTCGAGCTTCGTGCATGCTATCAAACGATTCTATTCTTTTTTCCGAAAGTTGATAGCTGCAGCTGTCCAATGGATATTTTTGGTGTTGACAGGTACAAGGACGCGTCCTTGCTGAATATGTCGATCTGCGACAACAAGGTTGGTATTCTCATTCTTAGGATTGAAGTAAGAACCGTACCTTCTTCGTCCATTTCGCCAAGCGACCCTTATCGTAACCTTCCTTCTCCAACTTTGTCCAAAAAGAAAGTGCTGAAGTAGTGCACATCCAGAGGCTTCTTCCCCTTGTTTTTCCCGCTGG
>QVIE01000495.1:0-40688 GCA_013387415.1 Panellus pusillus
CGGGTCGGAGCCCTATTCAAGACAAAGACTACGAAGCGGCAAAGAAAGACTGGAGGTCCAAGAAAAATAAGCCCAGGAAACAGCCTTACCAGGAGCGCCGTGGTTGTCTGTCTAAGTCCGGAATATGCAAAGCCCGATTTCCACGTGAAACCTTTGAAGAACCCACGTTGACAAAGATGGTCATCTCAATATTAAAAAGCAGGAACACAGTTGAACACTTTCTCTCCTGCTTTGACATATTCACCTATAGAGCCCACATGGCCTCTCTAATTAGAGAGGGCACACCAGCGCAGTGTCCATTCTAATTAGAGGGTCTCCTCGTGGGGCGCCTCGCCACTGTAAAGTTCCCATAAAAGCTGCTATAAAGTCAATATATAGCAGAGCTGTAGGGATGTCTATGTAAGGTCATTCATGCTGCTATAAAGTCTCCCTTGCTGTTATAAAGTTGTGGAAAAAAAAACCTTCTAAGTCGACAAGTCAGGTGCCAGTATGCCCAAAAAGGCAATTCCTTATTGGTAGGCTGCATATATAGTGATGGCCATCACTAGATCGTCACTGGATCACTCTGGCTTGTATTTATCACTGTATTTATTGGATTATTGCCTAGGTAATAGATTACAGTAGCTTTGCTCTTATTTGTATGGTCACTGTGTCCATCCGGGTAGCCCCCAAGATTTTCCCACACTTGAGTGCCTAAGCAGCATTATCTAATATGATTTGCAGAGAGGCAGACAATGCTAGGAAATTGATTGGACATCAAAACAGTGTTTTTGATACCCTCCGACTTTGCCGCTTTGCCATCATATGATCACATGACCAAACCAAAAGTTTTAGAGCAGAATTGGAGCTTTCCCACAATCAGGTACCCAAGTGCTATTACACAAAACAACCTGTAAAGATGCAGAAAATGCTAGGATATTTAAAACAAGTGGCAGGTATGTTTTTATGCCACCTCCCACCTGCCGCATTGCCATCACATGATCACGTGACCAAATACGTAAAGTTGTAGGGCGGGTTTCGGGCTACATGTTTGTCCTATACCATTTTCCATGAATCTCTCTTGTTAGCCCGTAAAATGCAAAACATTCGAAAAAACACGACACTTTTTGCATTTTGGAGATCTGAAAAACCTGTTTCTGTCAGTATTAGACCAAGTTCAATGCATGGGATAACAATGACCATCATATGTTCTCAATGTTTGATGGGTCTGGTCTCACAACAGTCCAATTTGATTGACTTCCCACTTTGGTCATTCTCGTATCCCAAAAGGGTAATTCCTCTTATTTCATGATCTTCTGGCTACATCAGTAAAACTACAAATGCATCTTTGAGGACTTTGAGGACTTTGGGAAGACCTCAAAGACCCGAAAGACGTCGGTGATCAAAAAGACCTGAGCTCTTTGAAAGAAGGTTCTCTAAACTTACTACAGACCTTGCATCTTTCAAAGTCCTCAAAGACATCGAGGTCTTGGGAAAGTTCCTTGCGTACTCTGTAAAGTTGTACTCAAAAGAGCTTCAAAGACGGTCGTAGATGACGGATTACGTGGCCAAAAAGGGCTATGCAATTTCTATTTACGGACACGGCTAATCAGACTCGACGATCAATTCGGGCTCCTCCTCGTACGCGGCGCTCTCGGCCTCCGAAGAGGCGGCGGAAGTAGACTGCCGCACTTTCTTCTTCTCCATATACTTCGTTGCAGCCTTGTTGACCTCCGCCCACTTCTCGGGGGTCCACTTCTTGAGTGTCGCGAGGTGGCGGGTGGCGCGCAAGACTCGGCGTTTAGTGGGCCCGGTTTCGTCGATATAGTCGCCCCACTGATCGAAGGAGAACTGCTGCTGCTGGGACCTTCCTGGAGCGACGTAGACGCCCGTGGACCAGAAGCCCAGCTCACGCTCCACCTGAGATGTCGGGTGAGCTAAGAATGCCGCATAGTGTAGCACGTACCGCCTGAGAGGCCAAGATGAGGGCGCCGATAGCGGGCTCCTCAAGATCGAGGCCATCGGGCATGGCATCGAGGTGGGAAAGATGCACAGCGTACGTATAGAGGATGAGCTGCGACTGGAAAAAACCCTGATGGCAGATCAGCGGTGCAGACGACAGATAAGAATAAAAACTCACCGCCTTCTTCCCATCCGCATCGAACTCTCGCCAATGGAAGACCTTGCTGACCGACGGCTCGTGCGGTAGGAGCAGTCCCGCGACGAAGCTCCTCATCTCCTCGGGGATGTGTAACTGGAAGTCGTCCTCGCCGGGTTCTTCCTCTGTCAAAGTTGTAAGTTCTAGTGGCGGACGACTGATAGTTGTCATACCGGCCTGCGACTGTGCAACATGTGACAGCATGCACTGGTGTGCTGCAGGCGGGAAGCTAGCACGGTATGACGAGACGCGGGATGCAAACTGGAGTCGTTAGTGACCGGGTGCGAGAATCTGATGAGACACTCACCAGAGCTTTCCAGAGGTCGGACTTGGCGTCCATCTTGGTCGTCGTGAAGAATAGATCGAGAATCTTCTGCCGTTGCTCCTCGACCGGTGTCTCCCAAGGAAGGAGTCTACCGAGCTCGCGTCGGATATCAGGGGTGACGACTTCGTTGTACGTCTTGATGTTGGCAGTACCGCCGGGGATATGAGCAGTGGTCCAGCGCTTTGTTCCGTCCCCGCGCTGCGCCTTCTGGGTGAGGACCTTGGCTGGGCCGACGCGAACGCTTTTCTGAAGGAGAGTAAGATGACATAAGGAAGCGTGATCATGACAGCGCACTTGTTTCGGCAGTCCTCTCTTGACGCCGTTCGCCCGCTCGACGCCTTCATCATCGTCATCGTCCTTGGCCGGGCCACCAAAACGCACAACTTCATCCCCACCATCGTCTCCCTTGGGCTTTCCCGCTTTGAGACCCTTTTTCACGCTGTCGACAAGGCCTGCCGGCTTGCTTCTCTTTGACTTCTTCGACGCCGCCGGGACTGTGCCTGAGCTGAAATCGACATCAGACAGGGCCATACCAGATGGTAGACTTACCCTGTCGAAGGCACCTTGCGTTTCTGACCGGTGACTGCCGTTGCTGGGGTGCCACTGACATCTTGAGTTCTGCGAGCGCTTTGGATATCTTGGCGGCTTTTCTTATGTTTTTTGCGACGCTGGGGGTCCTTGCGAGCGCCTCGTTGGTCGTCGTCATCGTCCTGGGAGGAGGACTCCTCTTCCTGGCCGTCTTCATCTCCGCTGCCTGGGTGATAAGGGTCGGACTCGTCATCAGCGTCGAGGTCTACAATAATCGCATGAGACGCAAGCTGAGAAAGATCGAAATGACAGTGGTTACTGACCTTCCCTCATCTCCCGCCGCTCCTCGTCGTCCAGGTCGTCGGAACCCAGATAAGGCTCAGAGGAAGAGGAGTGCCGATGCGCAATAGACGGCGCTGACCGAGAACGCAAGCGCGGCGGATCGACAGGATGGTGAGCTGTCAATTCGTACTCGACATCCTCGTTGCGCTGCTTATCTTCGAGTGCAGCGATACGGGCTAGCTTCATCGCGTCATCCGCCTCCTCGCGCTCCCGTTCCTCGGCCTCAAGAGCGTCATCGGCGGCCTTTTGCTCGGAGGTACGACGGGTGTTGAGGAGGCCTGCATCTTCAGCCGGGTGGACGTCGCGGTTGCCTGGTCGGGTGCGGAGGCCTGGAGCGTCGGGTCTGTTCCGTGGTTTCTTCTTCGGAGCCGCTAGCGCAGGGGACATGGTATGTGAAGAGAGGAGAGGGAAGATGAGTGCGGGATGAAAGATAGAGAGTGCGCACGTGTAAATGGTACGAGTTCGGCAACAACCTTTTTTTTTCAAATTTGCCAGCGGCGAAACTAACAGCCGTCGGGTCAACGTCCGATTCTGTAAGTACGCTATCTCCCCTCGGCGTCGTACATGCCTCCTCGTCGCAAGACCTTCAAAGCCCGGAATATCCCTTGTACTCATCCAGGCTGCACGAAATATCTCAGCAATTCATCCGGTCTCACCCAGCATCTCCGTGTTCACGCTGAAATTCCACACCGTTCTATACCACAGCCCCAAACCCTTGACCCGCAATCTCCTGGGAACCGCTCCCCCTCGCCTCTTGCTGTGGACAATCAAGGCTTTGAGGGGGCACCTGTCCAGCCGCCCCCTGCTTCACGGCATGTCGAGACACATCCAGATTTGGATGGTAAGTGCTCTCCACGTCGATTATCTATAATATGTATCAAAACCCGCCGCTTCCAGGGCGGATCTGCGACAAGGATGGCAACTTTCTGCCCGCAGGAAGTCCGCCACCGCCCAGGCCGCATCGGGACCCGACCGACTACTCGCCATATCGGGATTCCCTGGAGTTTCACCTCGCAGAGCTCCTGTACCGCAAGGTACAGATGCCTGCGGGTGCGATCGATGAACTTATGCAGATTTGGGCCGCTACACACTCGGAAAATGACCCGCCCTTTGCAGATCATAAAGACCTTTATAGTACGATCGACGCGACAGATCTCGGACATGTCCCCTGGCAATCATTCGAAGTCTCATACAATCTTCCCATCCCACCCGACGATAATACACCTTGGAAGAGGCAGCCCTACACCGTTTACTTTCGAGATCCACGCCTCATCCTTCGCAGCCAACTCGCAAATCCTGATTTCAAGTCTGAGATCGACCTCGCGCCCAAGCGTGTCTTCAACGCTGACGGCACGCGGGAATACGAGGACTTTATGTCCGGCAATTGGGCGTGGGAGCAGGCTGTGAGCTTTCACCATTTGTCTGTCGAAAAACTCATTCTCTCCCCCAGAACAAGATTGCGAGCGATCCGAAGACGCACGGGGCTGTTTTTGTCCCTAGTATCTTCGGCAGCGATAAGACGACTGTGTCCGTCGCAACCGGCCAGAACGACTTCTATCCCCTGTACCATACGAATGGCCTTGTTCACAACAACGTGCGCCGAGCACACCGGAATGCTGTGAGCGTAATCGGCTTCCTGGCCATTCCAAAAAGTGAGCACATATCATGCTTCAACCGCCTCGCATTTTCTCAATCTCTTGCAGCTGATCGCGAATACGACGGTACGGTGGAGTTCCGTAGCTTCCGTCGTAACTTGTTCCATGGATCATTGGCCTACATTTGCGAGTCTCTACGTGCAGGCATGACGACACCAGAGGTCGCTCTTTTCGGCGACGGCCACTATCGCCGCGTCGTCTACGGTCTTGGCCCATACATAGCCGACTACCCCGAGCAGGTACTTCTTGCCTGCGTCGTACAGGGTTGGTGCGCTAAGTACGTACCTCGTCCCTTCTCTGATCCATCTCATCTTATATTCAGATGTACGGCCTCAAATAAAAACCTTGACGGCGAAGGTGGCCGCCGAACGCAAGAACATACTGAGGTGCTCTTCGACTACTTCGAGCATAAGCAGCTTTGGGACAACTACGGCGTTATAGGGGATGTCTTGGTATGTCGTGCATTCTCCGCTACGATCGATCTTATGAAGTCTAGCCTTTTACATGGACCTTTCCACGGGCGGACATCTATGAGCTGCTCTCTCCCGACATCCTGCATCAGATCATTAAGGGAACCTTCAAAGATCACCTCGTCACCTGGGTTGGCGAGTACTTGGAAGCGCAACACGGCAAAAAGAAGGCGGCAAAAATCATGGCAGATATTGATCGGCGGTATGTACAGTTCCTCGGAGTCGACTGCTTTCTCATATTTAATGCCGACTAAGGATAGCTGCGGTCCCCCCTTCCCCGGCCTCCGCCGCTTTCCAGAGGGGAGGAATTTCAAGCAGTGGACGGGTGACGACTCGAAGGCGCTCATGAAGGTGCATGTTTTATTCAGGTCTCGTATATGTGTTACTGACCCAGCATGTCAGGTCTATCTTCCGGCCATCGAGGGTCACGTACCACCGCAGATGCTCCGCGCATTCAGTGCATTTTTGGACTTCTGCTACCTCGTCCGTCGCAACGTAATTGGGGAAGCTACGCTTCTTGCGATCAACAAAGCCCTTGCCCGCTACCATCACGAGCGTGTCATCTTCGAGACGGAGGGAATCTGTCCCAATGGCTTCTGCCTCCCACGCCAACACTCTCTTACACACTACCCATTCCTCATTACTCAGTTCGGCGCCCCCAATGGCCTCTGTTCTTCGATCACTGAATCGAAGCACATTAAAGCCGTTAAGGAGCCATGGCGGCGCTCGAGCCGCAACAATGCGCTCGAGCAGATGTTGACCATCAACGATCGCCTTGACAAACTTGCAGCCGCCCGCGTCGACTTCACCGAACGCGGCATGCTCTCCGGCCCTGCGGCACGATTGTTACCACCCGTCGCTCTGGGTTCCGCTAACACTAGCACGACCGCCGACGATGATGATGAAGAGCTGGCTCCGTCTGATGTGCGGGATATCCTCGGGGAGGTCAAGCTGGCCAAAATTCCCTGTGTGTACCGTTCATCTTTGTCTCCTTCGTTCTCACCTCATGCTACGCAGTCCGGAATTACCCCCGTAGTCCCGAAGCGCTGGGCGACTTCACCGACATCCCCACTCTCCCTCACTCATCCGTCGCTATCTTTATGGGCAAGAGCACGCTGGATCCGATCTCGATGTTTCCACCATCCCCTCGAAAGCTGCCCTGACGCACCTCGGAAGGTCTACGCTTACCCTTCGGCCGTCGCCACCTTCTACGCTCCGAGCGATCAGTCCGGTTTGCACGGTGCGATTCGCGAGCGAATCAGATCTGTACGCGCATGGCGTGGCAGAACACCACGGCATGACTGCGTGCTGGTCGAGGCCGATGCGGGGCTGCCGGGCTTTCGGGACTCCTTGTGGCCCGTGTTTTGCTTTTTGTCTCCTTCAAGCACAGCGGCGTCACTCACGACTGCGCGGCCGTCACCTGGTTTTCTGCCATCGGTGATGAGCCCTGCCCTGATGTGGGTATGTGGATGGTGGAACCGGACGTCAATCACCGTGGCACAAGAATTGTTGATCTCATTCACATCGACACCATTCTGCGCAGCGCGCACTTGATTCCTGTCTTCGGTGATGACTTCCTTCCACGTAAATTCAAATATTCGGACTCTCTAGATAGTTTCAGAGCGTATTATGTCAATAAGTACGCAGACCACCATTCTCACGAGATAATTTATTAATCTTTCTCCTCATGATGGACTTTGAAAGTAGCGACCTCTTTGCGCTCGTCGAGGTCTTTGAGGACTTCAATGGTTAAGGTCATTTCCATTCTAGGCCTCCTTGCGCCAAAGATCTTTTCGTAGTCAAAGTTCTTCAAAGACCTGGTAGCAAGACAAAAGACCAAACCTCAGAGACCAAAGTCCTATCTGAAAGTGCGAAGTTCTCAAAGATGCTTTTGTAGTTTTACTGATGTATACATTGTGGAATAGATGCTTGGGACAGATTCCAAAGCATCCAAACACATGTCACTTCTGTCTGAAATCAATGTTCAGCACTCAATCAGCCCATACAAAGGTAGTCTGTAGCTGATCGCGCCCCCTGTATGTGGTGGCCGCCTTATTATGTAAAGTGCTGAGTTTGAATTTTGCCCAGGCTTTACACACTTTGTCAGCTCTTGTATTTCTAAAACCTTACAGATAGAGTCTCATGTACTATCATTCCGAGAGTACTATCTACTCAGAACAGAGAATTACAGGCAATATCTAGGTGAACGAGCCTCAGAGAATTTGTCAGGATTATGTCATCAAGCTGCTTCGACATGTTCGACGTCTGTCTGCGGCCTTCTTTCGCCTCAAACTCTTGTACATAAGTGGACCTTCTCATGTCACATACCATTCCCGGGCCTCAGACTGACAAAACAACTCTTTCTCATTAGTATTTACGTGCCGAGAAATTACAAGATTACTTACATAATAGCGGCGCCACCTACTAATCCATCGAGGTTAGTGACAGACTATAACACATCGAAGAATGAGATACATTGTGTTATAGCGTCTGTTTATAAGAGACTAATACAAAGGCTGATTCCAGCCATTGCCTAATTGGGACCACTCATCCTAGCACCCCAAAAAGGAAATTCTTCGGATTTCAAGGATTCCTGGGGTATGTAGGTCTACCATTTGGTTCTTTGCATTCCAGAATGTTTGAATATCCCTCTGTGCAGTTTGTAGCCCTTTTTCTTATCTTTATATACCACTATTGGTATGTTTTTCATTGAGACTTTTTTTCTATGCCACTCCTGTGTAGAATATATCTGTAGGTTGATAAATCACATGAGACAGTGGGTTTTGTTCTACATTCATTCAACAGAGGTCTCTGGATGGCTTGGCTTGCTGTTATACTTGGAAAACAAGACATTTGATCTCCCATCAAATTGGCTTTCTGAGGGGCCAGTGGAGGTTCAGGCTCATATAAGGCATCCAAAAAATTCTTTTCAACCAAGAAACATAGAAATGAGCATCTATATGCATACACCTGACTTGTGTGATGTCATATAGTCTCAAGTTTCTTGGAGAACATTGGTGTTCCAAACACTGTTATGTCAGTTGTGTACTATGGAGTGGAATACATAAAACATGTGTAGGGACCCATTGGATAATTCCCAGCCTATAAAATGATTTTTATGGTCTCATATTGGAACAGAATGGGAAGAATGAAATTCACTGATTTCACATCATTTGTGTGATACTGGGTGAGGGTTGAGTTTGGGGGTCTGGGAAGCAAAAAATCGAACTCTCCTCAGAATTCTGAGTCATAAAATGCCCAGACGCATCAGAATTAACCTTTTCAACATCTCAAGTGCCGGGTGTGTATGAAAGAGTGGTAGGTTGGTGATAATATGAATGTGCCTATACACCCCCGGCACTTGAGATGCTGAATTGGTCAATTCTTGTGTGTCTGGACATTTTCTGAATCAGAATTCTGAGGAGAGTTCGATTTTTTGCTTCCCAGACCCCCAAACTCAAACCCTCACCCAGTATCACACAAATGATGTGAAATCAGTGAATTTCATTCTTCCCATTCTGTTCCAATATGAGACCATAAAAATCATTTTATAGGCTGGGAATTATCCAATGGGTCCCTACACATGTTTTATGTATTCCACTCCATAGTACACAACTGACATAACAGTGTTTGGAACACCAATGTTCTCCAAGAAACTTGAGACTATATGACATCACACAAGTCAGGTGTATGCATATAGATGCTCATTTCTATGTTTCTTGGTTGAAAAGAATTTTTTGGATGCCTTATATGAGCCTGAACCTCCACTGGGCCCCTCAGAAAGCCAATTTGATGGGAGATCAAATGTCTTGTTTTCCAAGTATAACAGCAAGCCAAGCCATCCAGAGACCTCTGTTGAATGAATGTAGAACAAAACCCACTGTCTCATGTGATTTATCAACCTACAGATATATTCTACACAGGAGTGGCATAGAAAAAAAGTCTCAATGAAAAACATACCAATAGTGGTATAGAAAGATAAGAAAGAGGGCTACAAACTGCACAGAGGATATTCAAACATTCTAGAATGCAAAGAACCAAATGGTAGACCTACATACCCCCAGGAATCCTTGAAATCCGAAGAATTTCCTTTTTGGGGTGCTAGGATGAGTGGTCCCAATTAGGCAATGCCTGAAATCAGCCTTTGTATGGGCTGATTGAGTGCTGGACATTGATTTCAGACAGAAGTGACATGTGTTTGGATGCTTTGGAATCTGTCCCAAGCATCTATTCCACAATGTATAGCCAGAAGTCATGAAACAGAAGGAATTACCCTTTTGGGATACTAGAATGACCAAATTGGGAAGTCAATCAAATTGGACTGTTGAGAGACCAGACTCATCAAACATTGAGAACATATGATGGTCATTGTTATCCCATGCATTGAACTTGGTCTAATACTGACAGAAACAGGTTTTTCAGATCTCCAAAATGTAAAAAGTGTCGTGTTTTTTCGAATGTTTTGCATTTTACGGGCTAACAAGAGAGATTCATGGAAAATGGTATAGGACAAACATGTAGCCCGAAACCCGCCCTACAACTTTACGTATTTGGTCACGTGATCATGTGATGGCAATGCGGCAGGTGGGAGGTGGCATAAAAACATACTGTACTATTACGACCATTTATTCAGGTGACGGGTGACAGAGGCCCGTGAAATGAATGAATTTTACCTGGTGACAGGTGACGGCAAAAATTTCCGTCCCAATTAGGCAATATCATCAAAAATTTTCTGTTCCGGCTGCGCCGGATTACTATATATGGCAAATTGATGCGTGCATTGCCGAGGAATGAAGACCTTACCTGGTGAACTTTCGCGGGTGACGGGTGACACCCAGTGAAAAATGGTCGTTAATATACAGTACCTGCCACTTGTTTTAATATCCTAGCATTTTCTGCATCTTTACAGTTGTTTGTGTAATAGCACTTGGTACCTGATTGTGGGAAGCTCCAATTCTGCTCTACAACTTTTGGTTTGGTCATGTGATCATATGATGGCAAAGCGGCAAAGTCGGAGGGTATCAAAAACACTGTTTTGATGTCCAATCAATTTCCTAGCATTGTCTGCCTCTCTGCAAATCATATTAGATAATGCTGCTTAGGCACTCAAGTGTGGGAAAATCTTGGGGGCTACCCGGATGGACACAGTGACCATACAAATAAGAGCAAAGCTACTGTAATCTATCACCTAGGCAATAATCCAATAAATACAGTGATAAATACAAGCCAGAGTGATCCAGTGACGATCTAGTGATGGCCATCACTATATATGCAGCCTACCAATAAGGAATTGCCTTTTTGGGCATACTGGCACCTGACTTGTCGACTTAGAAGGTTTTTTTTCCATAACTTTATAACAGCAAGGGAGACTTTATAGCAGCATGAATGACCTTGCATAGACATCCCTACAGCTCTGCTATATATTGACTTTATAACAACTTTTATGGGAACTTTACAGTGGCGAGGCGCCCCACGAGGAGACCCCTCTAATTAGAATGGACACTGCGCTGGTGTGCCCTCTCTAATTAGAGAGGCCATGTGGGCTCTATAGGTGCACCGTCGAAACCTTCGGGTTTCTAGGGGTTCGAGGAAGGAGGCTGAGAAGCGAGCAAAAGTAGTTCCTTCCACTCCAGCCAAGCCTCCGGAGAACGAGAAAAGGGCTGACACTGATGATAACTGGCGTGATAGGAAAGGAAAAGGAAAAAGAGTGGAGTTTGAGGAGCCTTCCGATAGTGAAAACGCTCGGAAAGATACTCGAACGACCGTTCCCACGGTTCAAACAAAATCGACGCCGCCTAGAGTGGAGAAACCAGCGAACAAGAGGATGGTATCACTGGACGATGTCTCGGATGAAGAAGATGAGACCCCAGTTACGCCCTTTGAGAAGCTGGTTCCGAAGTCGAAACCTCGGAGTACGACTGGAATTTTGCGAAACGCGCAAAGTGAGTCTGTACAAGAAAAAGCCTACAAGCTGGTACCAAAATATGACGATCCGAATATTATTACGGATCTGGTGGACCAGACGAAGATGATGGAGTTGCGTGGAATCACAGTTGAAAAACTGGCTGCGATGAGTGGAGATTATGCTAAGCGACTTCGGAATATCACTTTCAAAACTAGACGGCCTATCAAGCCGGTCATGTTGTTGAATCCGTTGGAAGAAGCTGGGGCATTCCCATTCATGGAAGACGACGAGATTCCTGTGCATTTGAACACAGATGCATTGGAATTGGAGAGTTTACCTCCGGTCGATTCCTTCTATGTGTCTACGGAAGAAGATACGGGAACGAAACCAGGGTGCTTGGTATGCACGGATGTGGTATTGACCTACCTTTCCACCTTGAAACCCGACAAAATCCCTAAACAAATCTATTCCGCGACTTCTTCTGCTAGCCTTAGGGTTCTGTTCCCTTTGGTGAACGGAATGGAGAAGGTCGAATGTATTCGGGACACTGGTTCGCAGATTGTTTCTATGTCTCTTCAAATCGCCGAACGGTTGGGAATCCCATGGGATCCTGATGTTCAAATATATATGCAGAGTGCGAATGGCCAACTCAAAAAGTCAGTGGGGCTTGCACGAAATGTACCTTTCGTGTTCGGAGACATTACTGTCTACCTACAAGTCCATGTCATTCAGAGTCCTGCATATGATGTCCTACTAGGGCGTCCCTTCGACATTTTGATGGAAGCGGCTACCCAGGATTTCCAGGATGGTTCGCAGATGGTCACTATCCGGGACCCCAATCTCAAAAGACGCGCGACTTTGCCAACTTTCGCCCGTGGAGTGTATTCCACGTCTAAACCTGTTAGGAAGGCGTCGGAAACAGAGGAACCTGCGGAGGCAAAGGACCCGAATCAGAAAACCGACGCTGGAACTGCAGAAATGCAGACGGATTTTCATGGCTCTTCGAGGAATTAGGTGGTGATGCCAAAGGAGGAGAGCTAGCGGTCTGTTTCGGTGTTGATGATGATGGGAATGTGTGCGTTGAAGGCTACGGAAAACCAAGAAATAAGGGGAGCTTTGGCTCAGACGAGTTGAAAGTGACATACCTTATTGCATCTCAAGAAAGCAAGGCATTGAAGGAGGATGAAGCGGCTTCACAACTTCTACAAGAATATGTGAGCGGCCTTCAAGCGACTTCTGGTGGGACTTCCTCCCCACACTTGCGACAAGTCTTTACTGTGGAAGAACTAGATTCTGTTCAAGCTGCTGTAAGGAAAGGCAGATTCCAAAATTTGGAATCCTCGCAAACCACTGAACCGGTAGTGGAGGTATTTGCGGGTAAGAAATATAAACCGGTGGCTTTGAAAACAAGGCCTGTGTATACGGAATTACCTGAGCGGTTTCGAATTAAACGAGAAATCAAGGGCGATCCACTCGCGGATATGCCAGTATTATCTACGAGACCGGGGGAATTCGTTCCAGTTGGAAGGTATACACAAGAGCGAAAGGAAGGGATCGACGCGATCCATTCCGAGGACTTCCTATGGCCGGAAGAGCGTAAACTTATGCACGAATTTATGAGTCTTCAAAATGAAGCATTTGCTTGGGACGATAACGAACGAGGGAAGTGGAGGGAAGACTTCTTCCCGCCTATCGAAATTCCCACGGTTGAACATCAAGTATGGGTTGAAAGATCAATTCCCATTCCTCGTGGTCAACTGGAAGAGTTCTGTCGTGTTATCAAGAAGAAAATCGACGCAGGGGTTTATGAACCTTCCAATTCTTCATATCGCTCGAAATTCTTCGGGGTATTGAAGAAAGATGGGAAGAGCATTCGCTTAGTTCATGCGTTGGAACCGTTGAATGCAGTTACTATTGCGCATTCCGGAATTCCGCCAGCTACAGACGAGCTAGCTAGCCATTTCGCTGGAAGGGCTTGCGGCGCCGTCTTTGACCTTTATTCGGGCTATGACCATCGTGAAATAGCGGAAAGTTCTCGAGATTATACTACCTTCCAAACGCCTTTTGGTGCGTTACGGTTGGTCAAGCTTCCGCAGGGATGGACAAATTCCGTTCCAGTATTTCATGACGATGTAACCTACATTCTGAGGGACGAGATACCTCATGTTACTATTCCCTACATCGATGATGTGCCTATTCGAGGACCTGGAACCAGGTATCAAGATAAGGAAGGGAATTATGAAACCATTCCCGACAATCCTGGCATTCGTCGCTTTGTCTGGGAACACTTTGCAAACCTGAATCGTGTTGCTCAACGTATAAAATACTGCGGGGGAACTATTTCTGCTCCTAAGGTCATTTTGTGCAAGAATGAGTTTGCGGTTGTAGGGCAAACCTGTTCATTTGAAGGACGGAAACCTTCGCCTGACAGGGTTGGTGTTATTTCCCGCTGGCCTCCTCTTCAGGATGTGTCGCAGGTCCGCCAATTCCTCGGTGTAGTGGGGGTTTTGCGTATGTTCATAAAGAACTATTCGATCAAGGCGCACAGACTAAATCGTCTGTTACGGAAGGATGTTGAATTCCAATGGACTGAGAAGGAACAAGCAGCAATGGACGCTCTGAAACGCGCAGTTGAAGAGTGTGAAGCGCTGAAACCTTTGAATTATGAGTGGGATTCCGACATTGTTCTTGCCGTTGATACTTCTTGGATGGCCGTTGGAATAGAAATATACCAGGTCGATCCTCTCTTTCCAAAGCGTCGTTACTATGCAAAATTCGATTCCATACCTCTCAACGAAAGGGAGGCGAGATTCTCGCAACCTAAGAGGGAATTGTATGGATTAAAACGCGCTTTGCATCATATGCAGTATTGGCTGCTTGGTTGCCGGAAACTTGTGGTCGAAACGGACGCCATGTATATCAAGGGTATGCTAGACAACCCGGGAATGGGTCCGAATGCTACTATCAACCGGTGGATCGAGGAAATACTCATGTTCCACTTTACATTAAAACATGTGAAGGGTTCTACCTTTTCGCCAGATGGACTATCCAGAAGATTGCGACAGCCCGATGATCCGGAATATCCAAATCCCGACGAAGGTCTCGATGAGAATCCCTCACCAGAGAACCATTCCGACTGGGACTACGAAATTGAACAGCCTCACGAATTTGAGAAGTTCAAAATGGGTATAGATACTCGGGGCGGTTATCTATTGGAAGTCGAAAGGGCAGAACTACCAGCAGATGCGGAACTGTTCGAAGCTTTCGAACAGGAATGCATTGAGAGATATCATAGTGAGCGCGAGCAAGACCGAATTATTCGGGAAGAATTCCAGAAGGAAGGTCTTGAAATGCCGCAATATATTATGAGCCACATTCGCTCGGAAGAGCCTCTATTACCGCCAGATTGGTTCAAGTTTGATCCAGTCAAACGGGAGCCATATCCGGAGGAAATGCGTTCGAAGATGGGCAAGAAACAGGACGGAATGTTGGATTCCGTTCGAGAGTGGTTGAAGGCGCCTTTGGAAAACAAACCAAAGGGTCTTAATAAACTACAACTTCGCCGTTTCATGAAATTTGGAGGGAAGTTCTTCCTGGACAAGGAAGGGCGTCTATTCCGAAGATCTGGAGATGGTGCTCACAAGTTGGTGATTGCGAAGGAGCATAGAATGTATATTATGCGTTCCTGCCATGATAGTATGGGACACCGTGGGGTGTTTTCGACTAATTCCCTCATTTCGTTGCGATTTTGGTGGCCGGACATGGAGCAAGATATCTCCTGGTTTGTCAAAAGTTGCCATTTGTGTCAGATTCGCAAGGAGGAATTGTTGAAAATACCGCCTGTTCCTACCTTCACACCAAGCTTGTTTCAGAAAATCCATGTGGATGTAGCCGTTATGGGAACAGTCTCAATTGGGTGCAGATATGTGGTAGCGGCGAGATGTGCACTAAGTCGGTGGTTGGAATTGATGGGTTTACGCTCAGACAATGCAGCCGCACTTGGGAAGTTCTTGTTGGAATATATCATCTGTCGTTGGGGTTGTCCAGCCGTTATAGTAACAGACAACGCACCGCAATTCCTGGCAGCTATCGAATGGCTGAACCAGAAGTACGGAATTACGGGAATTCGAATTTCCCCGTACAATTCCCAAGCCAACGGACCTGTGGAATCTGGGCATAGACACCTTGCGCCAGATGCTCTTCAAGGCTACCGGTGGTGATGTTCGAAAATGGTTTTGGTTCATTCCTCAAGTTGGTTGGGCGGATAGGATTACTACCAGGTGTGGTTTTGGGTGTTCTCCCTACTACGTAGTCACTGGAAGCCATCCTTCCATCCCTCTCGACGTTGTGGAAGCCACTTGGTTGGTGGAATATCCAGGAGAGATCATTTCCACGGCTGAGCTGATTGGACTGAGAGCCAGAGCGCTAGCGAAACATCGGCAACATGTGGAAGAAATGCGTAGCAGGGTTGACGCTGAGAAATTGGCAGCGGCTCGTCGTTATGCGGAGGACCACAAGCGCACTATCAAGGACTATGACTTCCAGCCAGGAAGTATGGTTCTTATTCGCAACACTCGGGTTGAGAAGTCGCTCAATTCGAAGTTGGACCCAAAATACTTGGGACCTATGGTTGTTCTGCGGAGAACTCAAGGAGGCTCGTATATTGTGTGCGAAATGAACGGAGCAGTGTATCCAGGAAAAGTGGGGGCATTCCGAGTCATTCCGTACCTTGCGAGAAAGTTCATTAAGTTCCGGAACAAGGTGGAAGAGTTGATTGACATGTCTAAGGAAGAACTGGACGCGTTAGTTGCTCGGAAACAACCCGCAGACGACAGTGTCGGCCGCGATCTGCAATTCGAAGATGTTACACTGAACCCGGACAGGGAAGACAGTGATTCCGACAAAGCAGACGATGGTTCGGACAGTGGTGAAGCCTCCGATGGTGAAGAGGAAGAGGGTATTGCTGAGGAGGAAGGTCCAAGACGCTCTAAGCGGACCGTTCTTTCGAGGAAATAAACTGGGGAAGTTGGGAATACGGCCTTCCGACAACTATCATAGTTAGAAGCGTATTCGCCGATGTGTTTCTTACGGGGAGTACTGTCTACCGGTTAGAACTTCAAAAATGGGGGAGACAGTACTAGGAAGTGCGATTACTGCTAGAAGGGTTATTAACATTCGGATGACGCATATCCTTCCAAGACTTAGTTGGAAGCGGACTTGATTACCACAATGGGAATCGGTTGCGATGCTGACGTTTTGGCCCTTCCCACGGTTCAGTTTACTTTGGTAGCTTTGCGCTGGCCAGTTTTTAATGTTCCGACACCTGGAGCACTGAGAACAACTGACTACCGATTGGAATATCGGGTCAGGGTGGCGTAACACATAAAACCACATTGATATTCTACCGAATACAATGTGTACACATAGTAACGAACGTGGTGATGTAATGATTGTACTACGAGTTGGACGATTGGAACGCGATGTGATGAGTGACTACGAGTTGAACGGAATGAGTGGAATTGACGAGGCTAGTGCCTTCCATGCGAGTTGGACGCAGGAAGACCTGGGAAGTTGCTTGGGGTGACTTTGCCTAGCGACGGCTGCTGCCGCGCGCGCTGATACGACTGCTAAATAAACAGGCGTGTAATCTTGCATTTTTGCAATTTTGGTGCGCACACCAATGCCTCTATCTGGTGATATACAATTAGGGTCAGAGTCGAGCTCCGAGCTGCTGATCGAGTGTTAATGATGCATATACGAGCGGGAATTCGGCAGTATGGTAAATACTTGGCTGTTCTACCAAATGGCAGTCGGTATACCAACTCGAAAGGGTTCCGAAGAACGAAATGCTAGGCACCATACCCAGGAGATATACCCATAACAAAGACCATCGCACGAACATATTCCGAGGAAGACTTTTTCAAGATTTCTTACTAGGAAAATGATTGTTTCGAGAAATATGCATATTGCAGACTTCCGAGGAACTATAAATAGCGCGTCTAGTAGGAGCAGTGGTTCCGAGGAACTGGAATATATGAAGAATACTATTTTTGGGTAACGCCCAACTCACAGAGAGGAAAGAATGGCTTTCCTCGGAATCGAACTCAGGCCCGAGGAACACTTCGGGGTCGGAATTACTCGTCGGGAATATCGGCTTTTCACGGTGGCGTGATTTGCGCGACATTACGGCATGACCAATTAAGATAACATAAAGAAAAGGAGTAGTACTCTGGCGCCGCGCATACACGCGTACCCGGCAGCGAACCCTCGCGCCCTGGCTCCACAATTGAGGCCAGAAAAGGTATAATGAAAGGTACGAGCGGAAAGATCGAACCAATAGGCAGAGAGAGAGCAGGACGCGCGTCCGGCAGCTCCCTCGGAAGGGTTCTTGGCAGTCCCTCGGGATAATCTGGCTGACTGTCCGACCCGAAAACAGGCATATTTACGCACGGGGCATCGGAGAAATAAACACCACCACTCAATTATTACTGTAGAATATTACTCATCACTCTTGTAAAAATGTATATAAACCCACCAGAAACGCGAGGAACAGTATCATATCGAACCCCCACTTGCCCAGACCTCGGTCCAAGCTAGTAAAACGGTTGCGGTGTGGTCTGTGACGTTCCGCGGAGATTTGTTACCAAACATTTCTTAGCTAGTTACATATAAAAGTGAATTTGTTGGCATAACCAAAGTGGGCGTGTTGTGTGCGTGAGTCAATCGAGGCCACCCTCAAATAAGCTTTCAAAGGTACCCGAGCTCTGGTTCAACTTGGGTCAATTGTGTGAACGGTTCGCTGTAGCACAGTTCCTCTCCGTGTTGCATCGGGGTTGTAAATTGTTACTAAGAAGTACGCTGGGTTAAACCCCCGGGTGTTTCTACTGAGGTTCGCAAGGTTTCGCCCCTTGGACGCTTCAAAAACCTTTCCGAGGAACATACTTCCGAGGATCTAAATATAAAAAACCAATACATTGTTCACTCGTGTACTTTGTGACCGAAATCTACCAATCGAGGACTCCTTAGTTCAAAGTTTGATCTGATACGTTTCTAAGAACGAAGAGTGCTTTCCGAGGAAACATTAATCTTACCTGTATACTGCAGGGTGACCCGAACTCAAATTGTTGAGACTTCTGACATACCAAGGTTCATTGGTTGTTGTGTGTGTGTGTAGATTGAAGGTTTTAAGTGGTAGTTGCTTTGCAGTAACGTTCCGCGGAGGATCTTAAATCTATTTTAAGTTCACGCTAGTGTGTCGGAGTCGCCGTCTCATCGGAATATCGGCTTTTCACGGTGGCGTGATTTGCGCGACATTACGGCATGACCAATTAAGATAACCTAAAGAAAGGAGAAATGCTCTGGCGCCGTGCATACACGCGTACCCGGCAGCAAGGACTCGCAGTCTGGCTCCACAGAAATAGCAAAAAGGGTATAATGAAAGGCACCGAGCGGAAAGATCAAACCAATAGGCAGAGAGAGGGCAGAACGCGCGTACAGCGGCTCCCTCAGAAGGGGTCTTGGCAGCCCCGAGAAATAATCTGGCTGACCGCCAAGCATGAAAATAGCCTACGAATGGGCACGGCATCGGAGAAATAAACACCACCACTCAATCTTATTACTGTAAATTATTTACTCATCACTCTTGTAAAAATGTATATAAACCCACCAGAAACGCGAGGAACAGTATCATATCGAACCCCACTTGCCTAGACTACGGTCAACAGCTAGTACAAAGGTTGCGGTGTGGTCTGTAACGTTCCGCGGAGATTTGTTATCGAACATTTCTTAGCTAGTTACAAATAAAGTGATTTTTGTTGGCACAACCAAAGTGGGCGTGTTGTGTGCATGAGTCAATTGAGGCCACCTTCAAATAAGCTTTACCAAAGGTACCCGAGCTCTGGTTCAACTTGGGTCAATTGTGTGAACGGTTCGCTGTAGCACAGTTCCTCTCTGTGTCGTATCAGAGTTGTAAATTCTTCCGAGGAAGTGCGCTGGGTTAAACCCCCGGGTATTTTCTATCGAAGTTCGCAAGGTTTCGCCCCTTGGACGCTTCAAAACCCTTCCGAGGAACATCTTTCCGAGGAAACTTATATATAAAAAACCAATACATCGTACATCCGTGTTCTTTGTGACCTAAACTACCAATCGAGGACTCTTTAGTTCAAAGTTGGTCTGATACGTTTCTAAGAAACGAAGAAATACCTTCCGAGGAAAGATCAATCTTACCTGTATACTGCAGGGTGACCCGAACTCAAATTGTTGAGACTGCCGATATACCAAAAGTTCATTGGTTATTGTGTGTGTGTGGATTAGAGGTTTTAAGTGGTAGTTACTTCACAGTGACGTTCCGCGGAAGATCTTAAATCTATTTTAAGTTCACGCTTGTATACCGGAGTCGCCGTCTCATCGCGTTAAACTGTCCCTGGTTTATCGCGATAAATCTGGGTAGGTTTAACGCGTTAAACGCAGGGATCTATTTTGGTCATGTGATCGTGTGATTTGATGGCGGGGCGGGGCAGGCAGCAGGATAAGGTGGAACAGGGTATTTGATCAGGTGGGAACCTGCCCTGGTTTATCGCGTTAAACTGTCCCGGCTTATCGCGATAAATGCTGGGCAATGTTTTTTTTATGTAATTATATATAATATTTTGATTTTACTGCGAGAAAACAGTCTGATGGCATGTCGAAACCTGAAAATTCGGCACACAGGTGGCCCGGCAGTGTTGCCATCATTGTCTGGCTGCAGCTGCAGGCAGTGGGGGAGATCCCAGGTTTAACGCGTTAGCCCTCTGGGCAACATCCCTGGTTTATCTCGTTGATTTGAGTGCATGAGCTGTCCTATCAAACGGCACTCGGCAACAAAGCGTACAAATCTGTGTTGTATGGTCATGTCGAATCTAGATATTGTTATACCATTCCAAGCATGTTTTGCGTTGGAAACTTGATTTGGTTGCCTTCCCAAGACTTTCAGTCTTAAAAATTGCTGTTGAGCCCTTTCCTCTGGTATTCCCATTGTATATTTGAACGAAACGCGGCTGAGAAGCTCTAAATCAAAATACAGAACCTTTGGAATAGTATCTATTGGCCATTTCGATAGTACCTTTCTACAACACATCTCTTTTGAACGCTCTGTTGAGATAAAAACCTTCCCTACAACCTTTTCGAGGCCCTGTACTAGAGACTTATACTCCACGTTGTTTACTGAGGAATCACTCGGTACGAGCTCGTGTTGGGTGTTATGTTAGAACAGTTTCTTACTGTTCCAGTTGACTTTCTAATTGGAATTGTTAAGTTTGGTTTCTTCTATAGGCTATGTGCAGACTCACCACCGCAGTGCCACTGCTTCCTCGAGCTGTCCTAATCCCTGATATGTCGTAGCGAGATTCCCCATGGCATTTATGGTATGTGGATGCTCTTCATGCAGAATCTTCTGCTGCTTCTCGAGTACAGTTTTCTCTAGTGCAACTGCTTTCTCGAGCTGCCCCAATCCCCGATATGTCGCAGCCAGATTCCTCATGCCAATTAGTGTATCTGGATGGTCTTCACCCAGAATCTTCCTCTGCTTCTCAAGCATAGTTTGCTCCAGTGCTTCTGCATTCTCAAGCTTCCGCAATCCCCAATATGTCGTAGCGAGATTCCCCATGGCCCTTAGGGTATGTGGATGCTCTTCACCCAGAATCTTCTTCTGCAGAAGCACAGTCTTCTCCAGTGCGACTGCTTTCTCGAGCTGCCCCGATCCCTGATATGTCGCAGCAAGATTCCCCATAGCTCTTATAGTATGTGGATGCTCTTCAACCAGAATCTTCTTCCGCTTCTCAAGCACAGTTTTCTCCAGTGCAACTGCTTTCTCAAGCTGTCCCAATTGCCGATATGTCGCAGCCAGATTCCCCATGCAAATTAGTGTATCTGGATGCTCTTCACCCAGAATCTTCTTTTGCTTCTCAAGTACAGTTTCCCCCAGTGCCACTGCCTCCTGGAGCTGCCCCAACTCCCAATATGTCTCAGCCAGATTCCCCATGGTATGTAAGGTATCTGGATGCTCTTCACCCAGAATCTTCTTCTGCTTCTCAAGCACAGTTTCATCCAGTGCCACTGCCTCCTTGAGCTGTCCCAATTTCCAATACGACACAGCAAGATTCCCCATGGTATGTAGGGTATCTGAATGCTCTTCACCCAGCATCTTCTTCCGCTTCTCAAGCACAGTTTCATCCAGTGCCACTGCCTCCTTGAGCTGTCCTAATTCCCGATATAACGTAGCAAGATTCCCCATGGTATGTAGGTTATCTGGATGTTCTTCACCCAGAATCTTCATCCTCTTCTCAAGCACAGTTTTATCCAGTGCCACTGCCTCCTCGAGCTGTATCAATTCCTCAGATGCTGCAGCCAGATCGCTCATGGCAAGCAGGGTATCTGGATGCTCTTCACCCAGAAGCTGCTTCTGCTTCTCAAGAATAGTTTTCTCAAGTGCCTCTGCCTCCTTGAGCTGCCCCAATTCAGAATATGTGATGGCCAGATTTGCCATGACACTGAGAGTATCTGGATGCTCTTCACCCAGAAGCTGCTTCCGCTTCTGCAGCACCATTTTCTGGAGTGCCTCTGCCTCCTTGAGCTGCCCCAATTCAGAATATGTGATGGCCAGATTCACCATGGCACTGAGAGTATCTGGATGCTCTTCACCCAGAAGCTGCTTCCGCTTCTGCAGCACCATTTTCTGGAGTGCCTCTGCCTCCTTGAGCTGCCCCAATTCAGAATATGTGATGGCCAGATTCACCATGGCAGTCAGAGTATCTGGATGCTCTTCACCCAGAAGCTGCTTCCCCTTCTGCAGCACTGTTTTCTGGAGTGCCTCTGCCTCCTTGAGCTGCCCCAATTCAGAATATGTGTTGGCCAGATTCACCATGGCACTGAGAGTATCTGGATGCTCTTCACCCAGAAGCTGCTTCCGCTTCTGCAGCACCGTTTTCTTGAGTGCCTCTGCCTCCTTGAGCTGCCCCAATTCAGAATATGTGATGGCCAGATTCGCCATGGCAGTCAGAGTATCTGGATGCTGTTCACCAGAAGCTGCTTCCGCTTCTGCAGCACCGTTTTCTCGAGTGCCTCTGCCTCCTTGAGCTGCCCCAATTTGGAATATGTGTTGGCCAGATTCGCCATGGCACTGAGAGTATCTGGATGCTCTTCACCCAGTAGTGCCTGATTTTTCTGTGCAACATCACTTTGAAGCTCTGCTTAGTGCTGGGCAGGTTCGGTTCGGTTCAGGTTCAGGGCACTTTTGCCTGAACCTGGAACCTGAACCTTAGGTTCGGTTCAGCCATTTCCTGAACCCCGAACCCAAAAACGCGTTCAGGTTCGGTTCAGGTTCGAACCCGGTTCGAACCTGTGGAACGCGTAAAAAAATCACTCAGTTCTGGTCAACTTGGGGTGAGTTTTCAGTCAGAATACCACCTTGTGAGGCCTACATAAGACTTTTGTTCGCTATGCAGCTCAGACTGGTGAGCATTATGCCTCAAATTGCAATCACATGACTGACCTTGCAACAACGTGCTTCATTCTCCAGTCCATAGACCTTGATCAACAAGAATTTCACACATCTGGGTGAGTTGCAGACATTTCCCTTCCAATCAGGGAGCCTAAGAATCATCAAAGGCAGCAAAAATATGTCCCAAAAGTGCCAATTATGGTACATCGGTTCAATTTCAGGTTCGAGGTTCGAACCTCTGCTTATCTCCCGAACCCCGAACCTAGGGTTCGGTTCAACTACAGAAAATTGTTGAACCTGAACCTGAACTTTGGGTTCGGTTCGGTCCGGTTCAGGTTCGAACCCATTTTCCGGACCGAACCTGCCCAGCACTAGCTCTGCTGCCAGGGAATATTTTCCAGAGTAGTAATATATATCAGCAAAATCTTTCTCCCAGTGAGACATTGTTGCCATATTCCCATCAACTAAGGCTTCAATGTGAGGTAACAGCCTCAAACTGTACATCTGCTGATCAGAGGAAGAGGTGGCTGAAATTGACATCCCCATTATATTTAGCATCAATTCTTTCTCATTGCCTGCTGCAAGGCTTTGGCACCACCTATGCACCAAAGGGTGTATGGAGAAAAGTTGTGTTTCTTCATCAAAGAATATCAGAGAATATGCCTGAAGCTCATTTGTGAGCTTCATAAATAGATATGAGTCCCATGCACCCATTTCATCCAGCAACTGTGGAATAAAACTGTTCGCTCCTTGCAGCTGTTCCTCTGATGGCCTATTCATATCACATTGATATTTAGATGCATTTTCAAAGATTGTCTCTGATATGCCCTGGTAATGCAGATGGGAACACAATTGGAGCAGTGTCTGAGCAGTGTGGTTGAGCCGTTCAAAGCTGATCTGCCAGGTGGTATAAACTGTCCATTGGTAATCATCATGATTCTGGGCAGGCTTTTCACTGAGCAGTTCAGTCTGTTTGACCTGGTACAATTGCAAATAACCCTTGAATATTCCTGATTTTGCAATAAAAGCACCAGCTTGTGTTATGGCAAGCGGTAGATACCACAAGGCCTGGCGCAAGTTTTATATCATCTATGTTATTAAGGATCAAGTGCCTGACCTTCACAATCCTTGAAGAAATTTCCATGTTCTCTGCTGTAAACTCCTTAGCTGCACTTTTGAGCAACAGCCGTGTAGCATCTGCCTCCTCCATATCAGATACCTGAGCATGGGCACCAGCATGAACACAAAGTCCCTGATTTCGGGATGTGATCAAGATGTTTCCATACTTGCACTTGGGAAAATAGGGGTTCAGGTCAATGCCTGGGTCATCTGCATTGTCAAAGAGTAGCAACCAGTTGTTTGGAGTTGATTTAAGCCATGACAAAGCATCTTGTTGAGTATTTCCAACATTCTTGATGATTGCTATATTCTTGAATGCAGCATCAATTGTATCTTTTGTGCTCATGTCAAAAAGAAAGGTGTCTGAAAATCTGTGCAAGCGTTCAGTTTACATTACAGCTGCTCAATGGAAATGCAACAAACTGAGATGAGGCCTCTTCAATGAACTTCAGAGCAATCTGTGTTTTTCCGGAACCCCCCAGACCATGAAGCAGAAAAATGCACTGTTTCCCAGCATTGGTGTTGAAAAATTCCTTTATTTGTTCGAGAATGGTTTGGCGTCCATGGAAGATCTTCGATGCAGGAGGACAGGCACTGATGCTTTGGAGGGCTTGAGGTGGCACAGGGTCTGAAACAGTTGAAGGGTCAGTTCTTCAGAGTCATGTTGAATCATACCAAAATGAATGACTCTGCTTGAAGAGAGGTGAAACCCAATACGGAGGGATGCACGGAGCTATGAATCTTTAGCACAGTAGCCCAACTTGTGTATAAGGGAATAATAATATACCGTAAAGTCATCTCTGAATTTGCGAATCTTGTTCTGATACTCAGAAATTTGTTCCATTGTACTGTTCAGCTTGAAAAGTTCTCTAGCATGAGCACGGAACCCATGAGGCTTGTCTGTCATTGGCTTCACTGCAGCCAGAATATCCTTTAGGCATCTAGCAGTTACACATTATGTCAGAAATACTCAGAATGAACATCCACTCACCTTTCAAAATCTTCACAGAGGTCTTTAAACCCTGCAGCCCCTTGAGCCCCATGCTCCGTAACCTCATCTTGTAAAATCTTCATGATTCTCAAAATGTCCTCACACAGCTCTTGAAGGTCCTCCCGATTCTGTCTGACCTGCTATAACCAACCATGAGCTGGTCAACAAACTATAGCTGTTGAATCACATACTTCAACTATTTCCAAGAGGACAACGACTGTCCCACCAGCAGCCTTGATGTATGGGAAAGGTGCAAATTCTCCTGCTGCCTCCAATGCCTTTGCAACTCGAAGGGATGCACCAATCCAATCAGATGTTGATCCCTGAGAGGTCTTGACACTTGGTTGCTTCTGAGGAGTGCTGGAACCTCCTTTGTTTCTGGCATTGCTGGCGGACATGAGGGCAAAAGACAGGTGAGATGTCACACATCAGATGTGATGCACAGCTTCACATCAGATGTGATGCACAGCTTCACATCAGCATTTTGACATTTTGATTGCCGCCTTTTTGGCCTTGTGACCTTGATCAACAAGCTCACAAGGTCGAAGCACCGAGAAACTGTGCCGAAAAAAATGTGAGATGTACATAGAAAAATAACCAAGAGGCATAAAACATCCCTCATACATTTGCTTGAGTGTCCATTGAGCATAGAATTTGATAAATGTCAGAAAACATGAAAATGATGCCACCTTTCTGGCTCGAACGCCCGACCTTGTCATTTCGAAGACATAGTTTGCCGCCTTGCAACCTTGCAACGATTTGGCTGGGGTTTGTGACCTTGAGGGACCTTGTACAAGGTCACAAGTCAAATGTCAAAAGTCTGATGCAGATTGAAACTCGGAAGCGCTGGCCACGCCAGCTAAAACCTTGCTTATGAAAAGAATAAGCATGGCACGAGTGACATAATTTCAACAAAGAAAGGTGTGTAATAATGATCACAGACAATTGGCAACTTGTAAGTAGGGAATACTGTACTATTACGACCGCATGTTCAGTCACAGGTCACAGCACCTGCTGAACTGAACAAATCTTTTAAAGGTCACAGGTCACCGCCCTTGCCAAACCCAAATATGGCAATGATACCATCAAATTTTGCGTGCCGGCTTCGCCGGCCTTCCATATATAGTAATTTGAACTGATCAAAAGTGAACTTCAGTGGTCACAGGTCACAAGCCGTGAACATCCGGTCGAAATAGTACAGTAATGAGTCCTCTGTCGAGGAAATGCAGTAGTGCTCAATGGACCGGAACAATACGGATTGATACGAAATCAAGCGAAGAAAGCCTTACGTAATATTGGAATCGCAGAATAATGTCAAAAGTCTGATGCAGATTGAAATTTTACACAAGTAATTAGGCAGTAGCAAAGTGCTAGCCTTTGATAATACTCACTTTCCTTCTTCATCTCCACGATGGACATCTTCGATACACTGCTCCAAGAAAATCCCGGCAGACACACGATCAAGGTCGTCGATATGCACACATCGGGGGAGGTGGGCCGCCTTCAGCCTGCGCGCTGCAAGGACGTATCTATATCTATATCTGCCTGATCAGCCGACACGTATCGTTGTGAGCGGGTACCCCGAGCTGGAGGGCGACACGCTGCTTGAGAAACGGCGCTGTGCGCGCGAGAAGTACGATGATATCCGACAGCGGCGAGTGCGGCTTTTTATGGCTTTTTCACTCGGAATGACAAGACTGTGTACAGGCTGATGCGCGAGCCGCGCGGGCATGGGGAAATGTACGGCGCGATTCTCGTGCGCGAGACGGAGCTGACGCGCGCCGGCCACGCCGATATTGGCGTTCTTTTCTGCCACAACGGTGGGTGGGTTCGAGCCCGCGACATGCATCCATTGTAAAACAAAACAGAGGGATACTCGACGATGTGCGGTCACGCCTCCATCGCCCTCGGCCGCTTTCTAATCGACACACACGACCTCGCCGTGTTCCCACGGCGCAACGCCCTCGTCCACGACGCCGCGACGGGCCTCACGACTCTCCGGCTGCACGCACCCTGCGGCGTCGTGTACCTCAGCGTCCACGTCGACGAGCATGCAGACCACTCAGATGCTACGCGCCCCGTGAGCTTTCTGGGCGTCCCGAGCTTCACCACCGCACGCGATCTGGTCGTGGACGTCCCCGCCGACATGGCGTGGCCGCGTCTCGCAGCTGCAGGGCGCAGCACGGTGAAGGTGGACATCGCGTATGGCGGGGCGTTCTACGCGCTCGTGTCCGACGTGCAGCTCGGGTTTTCCGCGGGCCTGTGCGCCCCGTACGCAACTCTCGATGAGCTCAATATCGCAACCGCGGCGCTCAAGGCGCTCCTCCTCCGGCGCACAGACTCAGCGGAACTCTTCGCGCACCCGACCGAGGCGGACCTCGCGTTCCTCTACGGCGTCATCGTCGAGGAGACTGCTACTTCTCCATTTCCTCCGAAAAGAGAAATCGGCATCTGCTTCTTTGCGGAGCAGCAGATCGACCGCTCACCGTGCGGGTCGGGCGTCATGGCGCGCGTGGCCCTCGCCGTCGCGCAGGGGCGCCTGCGCATCGGTGAGCCGTGCGAGTACGATTCAGTCGTCAGTCTCTCGCACGCGGGGTCCGGATTTCGGGGGACAGCGGTCGCTCAGAGGGAGGACGGGAGCGTGGTCGTCAAGGTGGAGGGGCGCGCGTTTTACGGGTGCCACGAGCTTCGTGGTGGAGGAGCAGGACGCGCTGGCTTGTGGGTTCGTCGTTGCGCTTCCGGAGTGAATGGGCTCGATTGCTACTACATATGCAGTGTACTGACAAAGAAACACGCTGTATGCTAGCTTGAAATAGAATTGATACTGTATCCCCCTCCGAGCCTCGCAGCTATGGATCCGCAGGCTCGTTCATCGCCTCCTCCCGACAGTCCCGTCCGCAGAAGTAATCCGTGTCGCTCTGGGGCCGTGTCAAGCACATGATGCACGGAGAGACGAGCCCGGACGAGACGGCCTCTCTAAGCGTCACATTCATGATGAGTATGATTACAGACTGAAGAAGCAGTGAACGCACTTGCGATGCTTCTGGGAGCAATAGTCGCTCATCACGCCCGACGCGTCGACGTGCACCGGCTTGCCGCAGCCTGGAATGAGGCAGTCGAGGGGCTGCGCCGGCGGCGGGGCGGTGCTGCTGCCGCTGTTGCCGTTACCGTTGCTCGAACCCGCGCCCGCACTGGCATTCGAAGCAGAACTGAGGACCGCCTGCGCTACGTTGAGGAACGGGTTATTCCGGGGCGGCTGCCTCACGGCGGGGGGTTGCGGATTGGCTGGGGCGGGCGCCGGGGAGGGGAGGTGGTGCTCGCGGGTCCCGGGCGGGCGCAGGAGAAGCCTGAGGCGCGTAGGCCGGAGGAGGCGCTGCCTTCTAGCAGTACTGATAGAAGAAAAGTGTGTGTATTGTGAGCGAAAACGAAGGGATATAAGTAGTGCACGAACGTTGCATAGAGTCTGTGTCTGCGCTGCGCAGGTCTTCGAGCAGAAAGCGAAGGTGCCGTGCTTGGGCTTCTGGTGGCAGTACTGGTTGATCCGAGGTCAGCGTCTGTAGGAGGCTTGACGCGAATTTTGAGTCTTGACAATCTTACATCGGCGATCGCAAAGCTGGGTGGCTGGGACAAGCGTGAGCAATTGACCCAGCAGATTTTTACGCTCACGTGACTCTCACGTGCCGTAGTCCTAATAGGGAAGTCTCGACTCTCGAGACGTTGGAGGGATTTTCGTGCCCTGTCAGTCATCCCCTGCTGAGTAGAAAGCCACTGTGGATATCCTTATGTGCATATAGTACTATATACTCCGGAAAAATAGTCTTACTGATGAAGGGAGCTACCTTGAAACAGGGACTATGGTCAGATCCTGCTCAAAGATGTGACATATCATATTGCCTATGAGCTGTGCCTTGTATATGGTTGTCTGGCGCAGCTGGATGTTGGCGACTGACTAGAAGACGTGGGAATACTGTACTATTTCGACCGTAGGTTCACAGGGTGTCACCCGTCACCTAACATGTTCACTGGATAGCATGTTCATTGATCAGCAATCACATCAAAATTACCATAAATGGTATGCCGGCCGATGCCGGCCGAAAATTTTCGGCTGTTTTTAACCTATTTGGACCGAAAAAACTGTCCGTCACCGTCACTGGTGCCAAATAGGTTCAGTTCACGACCCCCTGTCACCCGTCACCTGAACTTACGGTCGAAATGGTACAGTAGTGTCCCCAAGCTGTGTTCGAGTCCCTTTCTGGGCATTATTTCAATCTTTTTTTTTGAGTCCGACTCGTTCGCACCACACTGGCATGGATTGATGGACTTCGATGTCCCGGCGACTGTCTACGTATGCTCACTCCAGCCCAATCTCTTATATTTTTTGCCGTTGGATAGCTGAGCAGTAACAGAGTTAATGCCGGAAAAGTCCGGAGTCCGTATCGAAGAGGGGAGATCTAGAGCAGGAAAAAATGTTTCCAGCTATACAGGGACTTTCCAGGCATGATGGGACATATAGTAGTGTTCTGAATTCACCGCTTCCTGAGCACCAGAATAGTGATACTGCTTCTGACATCCGCGCAGTGGGATTTGACGTTTGAAGAGCGGCGGCAATAGACGTGCCGAGACGCGTTATGTGGTCATATTGTGGTAGCTACTACATCGGGTAATGGTCCGTGCCATCGGCACGTGAACGTAAGAATCTGCTGGGTGAATAACCGCTTTTGCTGGGACAGCAGGGGCAGTGGAAGCCATCTGGGTAGGAAGGGTCACTTATCCATGCCCCGCAAGGCATGTTTAAATGGGATGAACGAGCAGGCAGGCAGGCAGGGAGGAGCCAGGCAATGCGGTTCGGAGCGACATATTAGGGGAGCTCAAAGTTAAACTGCGCAGGCGCAGCTGCGCTTTTTTCGCAGGACGCAGCTGGTCATGTGGCTTCGGCAAGCAACCGGCAATTGATCGGAACAACTGGGCAGTTACACAGAGTCACTCCCGGCACCTGCCCAATTCGGTAGTCAGTCAATACTTAGCACAATTGATCTTATCGATAAAATGATGGTAGGTCGGGCTCCTTGGCAGCACGGCGTCGGCGCGCGCCCCGAGCCTTTTTCGGCGGTTCCGAGTACTTTAGTAATCGGTCTTTCGTAATTTTGGACGTAGCGAGCTCCCGCGACCGGCTCTCGATCTGTAACCAAAATCCCACGACAGTGGCTGTGCTCACATCACCCGGATTTATTTTCTTCATTTCTCCCTGAGAACGCACTGTGTCACCATCCTTTGACAATCATTGCTTTTTTTTTCAAAGTGATCAACACAATGTTTAGCAACAGCCAAGAGAGCAATTTAGAGTGAGAACTCAACAAAAAAGGGCATTTTAACAGGGTGATAGAGTTAAATTGCCCGGCTTGAACATTCAGCCTATTCACTGACCCCTATTTTTGTCCATTGTGCAGAGGTGCATTTCGACCCCCCCCCCCCGATTACATTACATTGTTTTCAAGCCTTGCCCCCAAAACATACGGTAAAATTTTGTTTACAGCCCAAATATGTTTTGCACAGTGAAAATCAACCAGATCTTGTGGTTTTGATCTATCAACGGTGTCTTCTGACCCGGGGCATTGACCTCCAGTTCAAAAGGCTTAAGTCTTGCCACCACTGATCCTAAAATCACAAAAATAATCATGAGAACTCTTAAGAGTGTTTCCTTGCCCCAAAAACATGAAGTGGAAGCAAATCATAGCGGTAATTTTGTTTACAGCCCGAATATGTTTGGCTCTCTGCAAATCAACGAGATCGTGTGATTTCGATCTGTCAACAGCGTCATCTGACCCAGGCCTCTGGTTCATATGGCTTAAGTCTTGCCACCACTGATCCTAAAATCACGAAAAAATTCAGGAGTACTCTCAAGCATGTCTCCTTGCCCCCAAAATATAACATGAGAGCAATTCATAGCAGTAATCTTGTTTACATGCCAAATATGCTTGACGCACAGAGATCAACACATCAAACATAGTCATTGAGCTTAAGTCTTGCCGACAAGGAATCTAAATTTACAGAAATATTTATGAGTGCTCTAAAGAGTGTCTCCAAGCTCTTAAAATGTTAGTTGAGAGCAGTTCATGGTAGTGTTTTTGTTCACAGGCCGAATATGTTTGGCACCCTGAGATCAACACATCAAGCGTACTTAATCATACTTAGACTTCAAGTCTTGCCGCCACTTAAAGTCCAAAAAAACACGAATATTAAAGGGTGCTCTCAAGACAGTTTGATTCCCCTCATTCATGCAATTTATTTACTTTGTTCGAGCCTCAAGGCATACTAGTGAGAAATTAATTGTTTGAAATAAAGGCGGTGTACTTCAGTCAGAAGTAATTGCTTCCCTGGCTGCAGCCACAAAGCCAATATATACTTATTGAGATTCAGGTCAGTTTGCGACCAATTGTTGTGGCTATGCCGTTGAACCCGGTTCGACGTGACATGACCGGTGTGACATCTCAAGTGTTTGGGACAGCGCATTGACATTAATTTGCTAACTACCTGTGTCTATCTTAACATTTGAGTAAACCGATTGCTGGGGATCGTTGGTCAAAAAGAAGTACTCGGTCTGCCGGGCAAAGCCACGGCCCTCACCCCCAAGTGTTATTGTGTGCTTCCGCGGGGATCTACGGAGCTTTGGGGATTCAAGTTGGTCATGTGGCAGTTGTGGTGTTATAAGTTAAAGAGACTGTCTTTCAATGAGAGTGGGGCGTCTCAGACGGCGACGGCGAGGCGGACGACGACAAAAAATACTTAGTGTGGTGACTTTGAGTCACGCCCGGTTAGCTCCGATCACTGCCATCAATTGCCGGTTGCTTGCCGAAGCCACATGACCAGCTGCGTCCTGCGAAAAAAGCGCAGCTGCGCCTGTGCAGTTTAACTTTGAGGACCCCTATTATTTGCATGATCCCGTATTTATCAGTGTTTGGCTTCTCTAGAGGTTTACCTCCACTGGACTCTCCACCATTGTCGGGTGAATTCTCCTGGCTGCATTGTTGTATGCAAAGAGCCCTGTTCTTCACTGGGATTTCAATCGCACGCAGAGAGTTTTAACTTTTATCGAGTCATATCTTATCGCGTCATGTCGTCCACAACCGAATCAGAGTCTCGGAACGCAGAAATCTTGGAATCTCTGAGTGACATACGCTCGCGCGTGCAGCTGGCGACCTCTGGCAGTCCCACTCTCGTGGCCGTCTCAAAATACAAACCCGCTTCTGACATCCAGGCTTGTTTCGACGCTGGCCAGCTTGATTTCGGGGAAAACTACGTCCAGGAGCTCGAGGACAAGGCGAAAGTGGTACTGCATGGCCAGAATGTCTCCTGATATTACGATCTAATGTTCCTGCAGCTACCGGCGGAAATTCGATGGCACTTCATTGGGACGCTGCAATCTAACAAGGCCAAGGTCCTAGCAGGTGAGTGCGCATTCATCACAGCAAATTCACCCCGCTGACGTCTATCCGAGCGATCCCGAATCTCTACTCTATCCAGACGCTCACGTCTGCGAAGGCGGCCACTGCACTGAACAAGTCTCCCGCAGAACGGACGGCACCGCTCAACATCCTCATTCAGATCAACACCTCCGGCGAAGACTCAAAATCCGGGCTCGATCCTCTAGACGCACCAAACCCAGACGCGGAGGTCGCCCAGCTCGCGCAGCACATCATCGCGACGTGCCCTCGCCTGCGCCTGCAGGGCCTGATGACCATCGGCGCGCTGGAGCAGTCGCTCAACGCGGGGGACGACAATGCCGACTTTGAGCGTCTAAAACGCACGCGGGACGCGCTCGCTGAGACGCTCGAGACGTGCTTCGGGCGCGGGGACGGGCGGGGGGCGTGGGGAGAGGCGGGCACGGGGCGGCTGCTCCTGAGCATGGGCATGTCGAGCGACTTCGAGGCCGCGCTCAAGGCGGGGAGCGATATCGTCAGAGTCGGTACCGGTATCTTCGGCGCGCGCGCAGCAGCAGCAGCGAAGAAACAATGAAATTCGTCCGCATACTCACTTCCAGTTCCCTGCGATCACTTGCACGCTGCTCCGCTCGAAAAAGTTCTTCTCGTCCGGCAGGATCGTCGTCTCCATCTCGTCGCACGCCCAGAGCGCCAGTATGTCCTCGAGCTTCTCAGCCTCCCACTCGACCATCCCGTCGTGCTTCAGCACGGGCAGGCCGGCAGCCGCGAGAGCCGCGTTCGTGTCTTGCGAGACGTGGAACTGCCCCGCCGACGGTCGTGAGCACGTTTTCGTCGGGGCAGCTGGTGGGCCAGCCAGATTCAGACGCCGCACCTGTTTGTACTTGACGAGCCCCGACTTGACGGCGGGCAGCGCCGCGATGAGCGGGCCGTGAATTTCACTCCTGGGAAACGTGCGCATGAGCGCGGTGTCTGCCTCTCTGCTGAGCCACGCGCGACGCACCAGTGCTGGTCGAATTTCTCGAACGAGACGTGCGGCAGGCGGTTTATGAGCGCGATGATGCGGATGGTCATTTGTCACTTTCAAGCCTGGGCTCAAGTGATCTTGTACCAAGTCGCCAGTATCCCCTCCCTCGATCAGCGCTCAGCCTCGATCTTTATAGTGTCCTTGTCGTGGTTTTTTCGCACACCTTCGGATCACCGCGCGCTCCGCTTTCCCTCTTGAGTCGACTGTTTGCTCAAAACGGCTACCGACTCTGCCTATGATCCGACTCTCTCTAGGCTTTCACCAACACTCGATGCTCAAGCCCGCGTTCGCCGATTCTTGTTCAGCTGGGAAGGTGTCTTCGGCGCGCGCCCAGCAAAGTTCGAATGGATTTCTACTCGAAAGAAAGCGAAAAGAAACGAAAAGGTGTCAGTTCTTCCAGTTCCCTGCAATGATTTGCACGCTGCTCCGCTCCAAGAAGTTCTTCTCGTCCGGCACGATCGTCGTCTCCATTTCTTCGCACGCGAAGAGAGCCTGGATATCCTCGATCTTCTCGGCTTCCCACTCGACCATACCGTCGAACTGGAGCACGGGCTGGCCTGCGGCCGCGAGAGCGGCATTTATCTCCGGCGAGATGTGGAACTGCTCCCGCCGACGGCCGTGAGTATGTCGTCGAGAGTGCTGGTGAAGTCAGACGCCGCACCTGTTTGTACTTGACGAGCCCCGACTTGACGAGGGGAAGTGCCTCGAAGAGCGGACCGTGGACCTCGGCCCTGAGACAGCGTGAGCATGGGCGCGACTGCGGTTGAGACGCGATGCATGCTCGAGTCGAGACACGCCGAGACGCACCAGTGCTGGTCAAATTTCTCGAACGAAAGGTGCGGGAGGCGGTTTATAAACGCGAAGACGCGGATGGTCATTGTTTTCACTGGAATTCGTGGGCCAGCTGAATCCTCGACTTTATACACGGCTCTCGTTGCCAGACGTTTGGGTTATTCCGGTTTCCTCGGCATATATCCAAGTACAATGAATTTACTGGAGCATTTGAGCCGCTGAGACTCAGGCGTCTCGTAGACTCGAACCAGTAGTACCCGCTGAGGTTTGATGATAGTCGATCAAACCGATACGGCTTCGCCGTGTGACCTGCCCGGTACATCATCACACCAGCGAACGCCGACTGGTATCGAGTCTAGGCGTCTCGGCTCAAATAATGCCCCAGGAGCTGGCAGACCACAAACGTCCCACCTGGCCCTCAACTACCGTAGATATCCAACAATTTTCTGTACTTTGGCCATTAAGAGTGAGGTGATGATGATGATGATGATATTTCACTTTTGTTACTGTATGTAGCTAAACTAGGCTAACGACAGCTGTACGCAATATAGTGGCTGGGCCGGGGTCTACTAGGTAATTATAAGGTCACATAAGGGATGAACGAAGAGAGGTAGTGTAAAATAGTTACTGAAAAGGACACGGTCGGGTAATGTAGCGCATACTCTGAGGAGGTGGTATCACTGACAGCTATCGGGATCTGCGGTGGTGGGGAGTAAAGATTAATGTCGTTTGTACAGTAAGTGAATCCGAAAGGAATGGAGAGTGAAAAGTATGAGAACCCAAAGAGAACGGAAGCCGTCACAGGAAACGACCGGTTTGTTCCACGAACTTGGCTGTAGCACTAAGGATACGGGGGTCGGTCAACAGGGGGTGACGTGCAGGGGGCCAAAGAGTCCGGCGGCTTTTGAAGCGGCGTGGAGAGGCTGCCGCAGTGGCTCCCAGATGGGACACTCCAGGAGAAAGTGGGCCCTGGTTTCAAATGCCGCGCCGCAGGCATCGCATGCAGCTGACTCCGCCTGTCCTGACCGGGAACGGCTAGCGTTGAGAAAGGAGAATCCCGTGCGAAGTTGTGCAATCAGCGAGGTGGTTTTGCGGGCGAGTGAGGGGTTGGAGTATAGCGGGATAAGTTGGAGGGAAGGGGGGGATCTGTCAACAGCCCGGAGAGCAGCGCCCGTCTTTGCTGTCTTCCACTGCACCGACCATCGTTCGAGCGTGAGAAGATGAATGCGGCGGCGAATTGTGGTGAGAGATACCGGTATGTCCGGCGCCGGATCTAAGGTTGACGCCTCCTTAGCGGCCGCATCGGCGAGTTCATTCCCTGCTGTCCCAATGTGAGCCGGGGTCCACAGGTTGACAATAGACAGATGGGGAAGGAGAGCGACCGCCGCGCGGATCAGCTGGTCATAGCGAATGGCGCGGAACTGCCCCGAGCGCGGCCTAGCGGAGAGAATGCCACGTAATGCTGCTTGTGAGTCCGCCACACACAGGATGTTGGTGTTGCCACCTCGCAGTGCTGCAGCTGTGCTCTCCAGCAGTCCCACCATCTCCCCATCACATACTTGCCCGTCACCCAGGGGCACCAGAATCCTCTCCTTCTCCCGCCTGCCCTCCACCCGCACCGCCGCTCCCCGGCTCTTCCCTCTAGAAGTGAGCCATCCGTAAACCATGTTGCGCCGCGATGACAGTCGTCCGCCAGCGCGAGCTTCAGGGCTTGGAGGGCCCCCTCCTTCGGTAGAATGATTGTAGAAACCGGGAGAGGGGCGCGCCATGGAGGGGAGTATACGGGGAGTATAGGCTCCATTCCCAGTGACGAGTCAAACGGCGCCGCAACATGCTCCCTGTTGACAGCAGTGGCACTTCGCCGTGGTCTGACGCGCTGACCCCGAGCTGGGACAGTATTCGGCCAGGGTAGGCCCGGGACTTGTTCTATGAGGTGGAGGACGGACGCGAACTTTGCGTTCCGCGGGGGTGAGGAGATCGCGTCACGGAGGAGAGGGCGGAGGCAGTGGGAGGCGGGAAGGGTGAGGTAGTAGGCAATGGTGTTTAGCGCGTCCCGCTCAACGCGAAGCCGAGCTGGCAGTAGCGCCGCTTCCTTCTCGAGAGCCGCGAGAGACGCAGAGCGGAAGCTGCCCGTGATACATCGTGCAGCCGATTTGCTTATCGCATCAAGCGGTTTGAAGATCGCCGGGGCAAGTGGGAGGAAGGAAGAGACGCCGTAGTCGGCCGTAGGGAGAACCGTAGTGCGGATAAGGTCCCGGACAAGAACCGGTCGTAGGCCCCAGGTGGAGTGCATCACCCCCATTGAGGCGTTAAGAACCCTCGCCGCCGCTGCCGCGCGCTTGTGGATGTGTGGTCGACCCGATAAGTTCTTGTCGAGCCATACCCAATCCACCGTACCGTGTCCGATGGCATAATGGACTTGCCGTCGAATGTGACTGATACCTGAGAGAGATCTGCACGCCCCGGGTGATGTGGAGTAAGTCTGTTTTGTCGCTCTCGAAACAGGCGTCATCCTCACATTCCCACTTCTTGGCCACCACCCCCGCGAGTTCCAGGTTGCGGACGTTCTCCAGGACTGAGCGGCTTGCCGTCGAGAAGTTGACGTCGTCGACGAAGCCTCCCGTCCAGGAGATATCAATGGGCACTGTGGAGAGTCGTCGGAGTAGGCGGTTGATAACAATTAGGAATAATATAACGGATAAAGCCGAGCCCTGCGGTGCGCCTTTGTCGTGGACACGGTGATACGACTGCTAAATAAACAGGCGTGTAATCTTGCATTTTTGCAATTTTGGTGCGCACACCAATGCCTCTATCTGGTGATATACAATTAGGGTCAGAGTCGAGCTCCGAGCTGCTGATCGAGTGTTAATGATGCATATACGAGCGGGAATTCGGAAGTATGGTAAATACTTGGCTGTTCTACCAAATGGCAGTCGGTATACCAACTCGAAAGGGTTCCGAGGAACGAAATGCTAAGCACCATACCCAGGAGATATACCCATAACAAAAGACCATTGCACGAACATATTCCGAGGAAGACTTTTTCAAGATTTCTTACTAGGAAAATGATTGTTTCGAGAAATATGCATATTGCAGACTTCCGAGGAACTATAAATAGCGCGTCTGGAAGGAACAGTGGTTCCGAGGAACTGGAAAATATAGGAAGAATACTATTTTTGGGTAACGCCCAACTCACAGAGAGGAAAGAATGGCTTTCCTCGGAATCGAACTCAGGCCCGAGGAACACTTCGGGGTCGGAATTACTCGTCGGGAATATCGGCTTTTCACGGTGGCGTGATTTGCGCGACATTACGGCATGACCAATTAAGATAACATAAAGAAAAGGAGTAGTACTCTGGCGCCGCGCATACACGCGTACCCGGCAGCGAACCCTCGCGCCCTGGCTCCACAATTGAGGCCAGAAAAGGTATAATGAAAGGTACAGAGCGGGAAGATCGAACCAATAGGCAGAGAGAGAGCAGGACGCGCGTCCGGCAGCTCCCTCGGAAGGGTTCTTGGCAGTCCCTCGGGATAATCTGGCTGACTGTCCGACCCAAAAACAGGCATATTTACGCGCGGGGCATCGGAGAAATAAACACCACCACTCAATTATTACTGTAGAATATTTACTCATCACTCTTGTAAAAATGTATATAAACCCACCAGAAACGCGAGGAACAGTATCATATCGAACCCCCCACTTGCCCAGACCTCGGTCCAAGCTAGTAAAACCACCTGTGACTTCCGCATTACCAAGCTAATTAGCTTTGTGGCATGGGGGCAGGGTACAAAGCTAGTTAGCTTAGAAAAATGCTGCTACTGCATGCTGCAATTTACGCTGCTAGGGCTATGCTGCAAGTCTTGCTGCTAGAGACTTAGCATTTTCCTAAGTCCCGTGCATCATGTGATCACCTCCCGCCCACCGATTCCCGCCCTCCCGCCCTGACCAAAAAAGGAAAGTCATTGGAAAATCACCATAAATTCACGGAAAAATACAGGAAAAATCTAGAAATAATAGTACATCAATAATTTTCACCTCAGGCACATGCACACTGCTACACACACAACCATATACAAACAGATCACTTGGATCAATAATATTTGATCACTTACAGCATGTGCCTTCTGATGGCATGACAGTTCATGTCAATCAAAGGATCAGAATGACATGCCATCAAAATTCTCGGAGATAGAGAATGATTAGATCAAGTGCACTATTCCCACTTGCCTCTGCCTCCTGCTGCCGCCCTGGCCATCAAATAATGTGATTATGTAATCAGATGACCAAAAAAGGAAATTTGTAGCCCTTGACGAGGGCTATCTGCCTGTCAAATCCGTTTTACATAAAACAGCTTTGTCAGCTTGAAAAATGCGAAATAGTGTCTCTCTACCTCTGAACTGCTAAATTATGTGATCATGTGACAAAAAATGAAAATTGTAGCGCTCAACAAGGGCTATCTGCCTGTCAAATCCGTTTTACGTAAAACGGCTTTGTCAGCTCGGAAAATGCGAAATAGTGTCTCTCTATCTCTGAAATGGTTATAAAACGCTAAATTATGTGATCACGTGACCAGAATGAAAATTGTAGCGCTCGACGAGGGCTATCTGCCTGTCAAATCCGTTTTACGTAAAACGGCTTTGTCAGCCTGAAAAATGCGAAATACTGCCAGAAATCAATGTCTGCTTAACTGTTTTGTTCTTCCAGGGCATATAAAGCAGTGAGACAGTCTCAGGTGTTGACTAGACAGTGGTTACATAGTACTTGATCCTCTAAACCAGGCATATACCCCTCAGGCACCATGCTTAGTGAACTCTTCCTAATTAGGACCACTCATCCATGCAGCTCAAAAAGGAAATTTTGCAATTACATGGGTCTTGAACCATATATCCCCAGGGCTATCATCATTGCCTGTTTCTTGTATCTATATCATCCTTTCCATGTATTTGAAACCCATTATTGTCATCAGAATGAGGTCTTACTGACTCTTTTATCCTTGCTCCCTGTTATCCTGTATTGCAGTCAGTATACACCTTGATCTACCTCCACAGTGCTGCCAATGGACTGCTATCCATATCAATTAATGAATGGCATCAATATCACCAGCACAATGCAGGCAATCAGGTACAATAACATTATTGATCTTACCATCAAACCTGAGCCCTGGGGTCAGAGTGAGGTCTGAGGCTGCTGAAAATACAGCCAGTAACCCTACTTGTACTATTGAATGTGAGTATTGACTACTAGATTGACACAAGAGACCCACACATGCATGAACAAGTCATAGAATGCTAGTGCCACATTTTGCCTCCAAACTATGTCTTGCCAAATTGTGTGTGCTGTTATGGTCATTCAAAATGGGTTTCACAGTCCTTGAGATGTTTCCTGCCTCATCAAACCATCCTGGTATTGATCTACAAGACCAGAATGAATGTCACCATTCTAAGACTGATCCATCAATATTGACTCAAGGAAAAATTTTGAGATCCTGAGAATATTAGAAATGGAATCAGCCCAAAATTCTGGTTGAGAAAATGTCTTTATTCATGGAAATTGACCAAGTATTGGATGTGGGGTGTCAGTATTCGGAGCAATTCATATGTACTATTGGTATACATATTGGCACCTCAACTTTGAGAACTCCTCAACCAATGAAGCAAATTATACAAACTTTTTTATCCTGGGCATCCTTGAGCTGAGAAGAATCTGTTTGTCATATTTTCGGATCACCCTGAGCATTGTGTGAGTCACAATCTTCATATGTACTATTGGTGTACATATCCTCGGCACTTCAACTGTCAGAACTCCTCAACCAATGAAGCAAATAATACAAACTTTTTTATCCTGGGCATCCTTGAGCTGAGACAAATCTGTTTGTCATGTTTTTGGAGCACCCTGAGCATCCTGTGAGCCACAATCAGCAAAATCACTGGTTGAATCAATTTCTCATTCATGGTCTCCTGCATATATTGTTGGCTTATCTAAGCCATCAAGAATTTTCTTTTCATGCATATAATCATTGGTAGAAAGGTGAAAGACATCCAGAGACAGTCCAGACAATGTTCTACAGCTCTAGTGAGTGCAGAATGAAATTGATCATTTGGCCTCTGGGATAGCATGTTCTGTCCACAGTGAGGACATTTCTCACTTTTTACAGCATGAAAGAAATTTACTACACATTTTTTATCCCACTGTACCACTGAGAATGCAGCAGTAGCTAGAAATTGATGTCCCATCAAATGATTTATTTTCAAGCTGCATCAGCAGCTAGAGGTGATTCAGAGAGGTAGAGGAGGTGATCCAGCACTGGTGGACTGTACTGAGGAAGTTCTGGCCACCTCTGAGCTCAATTGAAGGCCAGATGCATGTGGTGGTAACAGTTATTTATATGCAGTGCAAACACTGCTGAAACAAAGTTAACAGAGCTCTGTACTGTGCCAGGACAGCACTATAATAGACAAAGAGGTATGTCTATCCCACCCCCCAC